>OVBE01003465.1:0-26746 GCA_900406425.1 Iberis pinnata
GCGTAATATCCTCGGTTTTGGGTCAAAGGGGGTTGACTGGAATCGGGGTGTTACAGCAGTGAACCAAGTAAGCCAACATATGCAAGCACCTAAAGAACATCATGGGAAAATGATAGACCGGATTCTTAAATACCTTAAAGGAGCACCCGGACAAGGAATTTGGATGAGTTGCAAAAAAAGTACCGAGATAGTTGGGTATTGTGATGCGGATTGGGCCGGAGATAGAATAGATAGGAAGTCTACTATGGGTTATTGCACATTCATTGGAGGAAATTTGGTTACTTGGAAGAGTAAGAATCAAAGCATAGTCTCATGCTCAAGTGTCGAAGACGAGTATAGAGCAATGAGAAAATTGACAAATGAACTGACATGGTTAAAGGGATTACTCAAGGATCTAGGCATTGAAACCGAGAAGCCTATCACAATGCATTGTGATAATCAAGCATCAATCCATATAGCATCCAACAATGTGTTTCATGAGAGGACTAAGCACATCGAAGTGGATTGTCACAAGGTTAGGCAAATGGTGGAACAAGGTGTGATCTTGCCATGTTATACAAGGAGTTCCGAACAATTGGCAGACATATTCACTAAGGCGGAAAGCTTGAAGGTTTGTGAGTTCATCCATGGAAAACTTGGACTCACAAATCTAGTTCAAGCCTAATAACCCTTAACCTTGAAGCCTACACTCTTTTTCTCTCAATATGGTTTTATCCCAAGTGGTTTTACATATTGAGGTTTTTTCAATGAGGTGGGTTTTATGGTCCCAAGCTTAGCCATTCATCATGGTTAAGCTTGAGGGAGAGTATTGAATTATGAATAAGAAACAAGTCCAAAAATCTTGTGGATGGTTGTCTTGTGGATGGTATCTTGTGGATGAACATCTTGTGGATGATTGTCTTGTTGATGGTATCTTGTGGATGGTTGGACTTGTGGATAGAATGAGAATATTCCAAATACAAGGTTGGGAGTGTTTAAAAGCTTATAAAGGCTTATAAAAGCCGTGTAGAAGCTTTAAAGAAGGAAACATCAAAAGGCGTTTTCAGCATTAATTACATGTCAGAACCTTGTTTGCTCCATGTTTTTATCTAGCAGTTTATTATGTGCTCTATTACACTTTCTCTTTGTCTTTTGTATAATAGATTCACTTTTGTAGATCTATATTATTTTGTAGATCTAACACTTTTGAATTAATGAGAAATAATTCTTCTCTCTACTTTCTCTCTCTCTCTCTAGAAATCCATAGCTCTCTCTCTCTTGTTCTTGAACATCTTCATGATGTTCTTGAACTTCTAAGTTTAAAATCCAACAATTCAATCACTGGTTTTAAATCAACTCCTTTAGATTTAAAATCATCAAAATTTAAAAGTCTGCAAGATTCATTTGCAGAGTTTTTTAATATATGTAGGATTCAGTTGGAAAGATTTTAGAAACCTCTGCAGTTTACCTTGGATTTGAAATTCATATAATTGTTAATAGAACTCCACCACAAGTCATTTCAAATTCATTAAAATACAAAGATTTTAGAAATCCTTTGTGGTCTGAATAACACTTGGATTTTAAAATCAGATTTAAAATCCTTCATTGAATAACACTAGATTTCAAACTCTATTAATGAATGGATTTCAAATACTATAACCAATAACACTATATTTTAAAATATAATTTCAAATCAACTATTGAATAACACTAGATTATAAATCCTACAAAACGATTCATACAAATACATGTACATCGATTGAGTTTTTGTATGAATAACTATTCATACAAACTTCTGATTGGAGTTAATCATTTTTGATAAGAACAACTCATAATCGTTTTTTTGCACAAAAACGATTCATAATTAAAGATAAGGGATTCTCAAAAATACCAAAGAAAATTAGATATATTTCAAAAATATTACACACTCCAAAATGTTCAAAAATACCAAAAATCTAATAGTTTTAAGATTTATAATTTAAATCCTAAAACCCAAAAACCAGACGTTACCCTGTTTAAAACTGAACCATAAACTTTGTTTAGTGAACCCAAACTCAAAATTATAAATTATAAACCATTAAAATTTATTTTTTATATTTGTGGTATTTTGGAACATTTGAGTGTGTGTTATATTTTTGAAAATTTTGTGAGTGTGTGGTATTTTTGGAATTGGATTTCTTTTTATGGCATTTCAAGGAATTCTTCTTATAAATACAAACCTATTAAAAACACATAAAAATTATTCATACAAATAGATCAAAATAATTAAATCAAACATATGACGAATCACATAAGAATTCATTTTCTACTAGTACTTGACCAGCGCTATGCGCATGGAAATATTTTATAATCTTCTGACATTTATTTATTTATTATTTTAACATATATATATATATATATTGTAAATTTTTAACAATTTTATGTAATATGTGATGGGTTTTGCTGTAACATTTATAAACGCAAAAATAGTTAATATCAAAAATTTAATTCTTAAAATAAGAATAGAAAATTATTATCATCACAATATAATTTTTAAGTCTTATAAGACTATACTTTATTATACATGGATTCTCATATTAAATTAATAAACTATATTTTAACCTTTAAATTTTTGTATAATAAATATTATCATAATTGATGATATATTATATGTATTTTATATTTAAATTAATATACCACCCTAAAATTTTATTAATTAATTAAATCTATTTAAAAAATGAATAGCAAATTCTATAATGTATTATGTTATTTTAATAAATGTACTCTTTAAATATTATATATTGATTTATGATATATAATCAACTTAGTCTAAATATATAAAATCTTATATACATATTTAATTTATAATATAACATCACATTACTTACATGTACTCATATTTGTTATTTTACAGTAGAAATAGTTAGAAGCATAAAATATATTTGAAAAACATAAAATTTCTGTAACTTTTGGATATAATGGTAAGATAAAATTTATTTTTACAAAAACTAATATTAGAAACTTATCTAGTACATTAACTTTATATTGTTTTTTGAAAATTTTCATATAAATAATATTACTTATTTGGAATATAAAAAATACATAGTAACTAATGTAATCCTGAATTAATTTTTAGCTTATTAATTGAAAAAGGAATTTTAATTGATATAATATATTTTCATATCTAGTGTAGAATTTTTTATTTAAATTAATTTAATAGTTGTTAATAATTTATATGAAAAATTATTGAGTAATATACAATTAATGAATTCAAAATTGAAAAACAAATATGAGTGACAATTTATGTAATCTACCACATAAATGCAAGGTTAATCTTTAAAATTACTTCTTAATTATTATTATAGAGATTATGTTATTTTAGAATAAAAAATAATATATTTGAAACACAACAATTTTTAATGTAATTTTCAAATAAGATGGTATGAGAAAATTCATTTTTAAGAAAAACTAAGATTATAAACTTACTAATATATCTGCTTTATTTTATTTATACAACAAATTTCATATATTAAATATTATTTATTACCATATTAAAAATAAATTACATGATAATTAATCTATTCTTAAATTTATTTTTAGAATATTAATTACAAACGAATTTTAGAGATATTAGCTTAATTTTTTGAATAAATTATAATAAATAAAAAACAATTGAAAATATATTAGGATGGATTTTTAAATTGATATAATATCTTACAATATTTTTATCAATAAAATTTAATATTTATTAGTAATTAATATGAAATAAATTTGACGAAACTTTCATTAATGAATTCAAAATTAAAAAACAAAAATGGATGGCAATTTTTCCTAATATACCATATGAGTGTAAGTTCATTCATTTAAAATGACTTCTTAATTGTATATATTTAGATCGTTAAGCTACTTCAAAAACTTCAAATTGTTGTTCAATTAGATCTTATACTCGGTTATTGATGTTGGATGATTGTTTAAGTTACAATGCAAATCATAAGAGACTATGCATATCGAGACTATCAACTGAGCCACATGTTTTTCTTAATTTTCTTCTTTATTTTGTATAAGGATTCGTTCAAGTTGTTTTATCGTTTCATAATGTTGATCGATATATCTACAACTCCCTAATCATTTTGTTTGTTATTAATACTAAAAAAAAAATTCAAAGTAAGAAAAAGTTAATCAACCTACCTATCCATCTATTTTCACTTCTTAACAATTATTGAGTCTAATGTTTGATATCACGTTTACATTTTTGCTTTTTTAATATAGATAATTAGTCATATATTTTCATATATATATATATATATATATATATATATCATTGCGTGTTGTATAAGATTCAAGACAATATTTGATATATTTTGTTTGGGTGTTACGTATAAATCTCTGTTTTTATTAATAATATCTTTAATATATATATATATATAATTATAATTATATAATCTTATATTTATATATGTATATAATTCCTATATATAAATGAATTTGAATATAATTATTAAATACAATAAGGTAAGGATAAGTCTAAATATTTATCTTCCTATATTGTAGGAATTAATATAAACTTTTATATTATACTCTATTCGTTCCTGAAAGGAGGATGTTTTAGAATTTAGTTTTGTTTTTAAAAAGATGATGTTTTAGGTGAAAACCCTTTAAAAGAAAGACATAAAGTAAAGTAAAAATTGTTTTTCTTAATCTACGTAAAAACTCCAAAACATCCTCTTTTCAAGAACGGAGGTAGTATATCTTTTACTAATAGATGAATTAAAATTAATATTATCGGGATATTTAAATACTTTACATGTGCAATATAATTGAAATCATTCATAATATATATATATATATATATATATACTATTTTTGTGTAAACTTTAGGTTGAAAACATATTTAAAGATTTGTGACATAAAATATAAAATCTTAACGTTTGGTATTTTATTTGCAAACCTAAAATCTGATATCTAAATATATAAATTTCCATTTTTCTTCAATTTTTTTATTTACGATTCTAAACTAATTCTTAATATATTTATAATTTAGTAATATTATGTATTATAAATAGCATATGAAATATACATTTTAGTTTAATTACAAATTACTCATTCTTCATTAGCAAACTAATCTTATTTTCTTGCAATGACTTATCATAACTCATATCACCGGTTATGTTTCACTAATGTTACTTTTTTGAATCCTCGATTTTATGAATGGAGTACCCATGTTAAAGTTTGAAGAATATTTGATCACTTTTATTTTGAATATGAAACTTTGGAACTCATATTTGCCGATGGACATGTTAGTCAAATTATGTTTATGTTGTTAATTATAGTGTATTTATTTAATTATTTTATTATTATTATTATATAGGGGAATCACATACAAGTAACCATTCAAAAAGAGTTTATTTCACAAGTTTGATCTAAATTTTGCGAGAGTGATTGGATTATACTATTTGATTTTAAACTAATTTCTGTTAGTGGTGATTTTCATCCAACAATACACGATTTTAAGATTGTATGCAAACTAATAACATCTATGAGAAAAAATTTCTCTAGGAGTTATGATAATTATTTCAATTTTTTTTATTTTGTTGATATCAATAATGGATTACTCGATCCATGTTTTGTGTCGGTAAATTGTCTTTATTTATATATATGTAATAATTTATTTTCCTATGGTTACATTAATTTACTTTATATCTTACGAAAAAACACATATTTGATCGGTCAAATTGTCAACAATGGTAAGTTAGGGTTTAAGGCTTATGGATTTAAGGTTTAGAGTTCAAAGTTTTGTGTATGTGTTTAAGACTTATGGATTTAGGGTTTAGTTTTAAAATTTTAAGAACATAATTTAGATCTATATTAGATAAAGAATTACATATATAACTTTAAAAATCATCTTAATTACGGCAATTTAATTTGTATTTTTTTACAATTCCCATTCAACATTTGTTTTCCTAAATAATATTAAATAGTGATTGTTAGGGCTTATGGTTTAGAGTTCAAAGTTTCGTATATGCGTTTAAGGTTTATTAGTGTATAGTTTTTAACTGTCAAGAACATAATTTAGATCTATATTAGATAAAGAATTACATACGTAACTTTAAGAATCGTATTAATTACGTCTTATGCCATTTAATTTTTTATACTTTTTAGAATTCCCATTTAAAAATTTCTTTTAGATTTAATACATGGATTTATAGTTTTAATAGATAAATATTTTAACCATCAATCAAATAATTTAGTTTTTTGAGCTTAAACAAACAATATTTTGAGCTTTGGCTTTGTTATTCTTTGTAAATAATTTTTTTCAATATATTTACCTTCTACAATAAAAAGGTAAATTGGTTTTGTTATTATTTTAAATTGAAAGAAAATTAATAATTATTCATGTAGTTTTTTTTGTGAGAGTAAATATATGAAATATATTATTGATATCAATATATACATGATATGTTAATTAAAATTTTATAATTTATTTTAACTAAATAAAATAATAAGAAAATTTTTTTGGGTAATTCTTCACCTTCTTTTATGGTATAATTTTGCTCATTATATTTTTTCCAAAAATGATTGGCTCATTTTGTATATGAAAATAATAAAATATATAAAATTAGTTAAAAGTATAAAAAGACAACTCTGTGATTATCTCTTATCATACTCGTAAGTAATATAATTCACGTCAAATTATATAATCGACGTTATATGTAAAGATATATTTTAATATTTAATTATTGTTAGTAAGTATAAATAAAATTAAAATAAAGATTATCTAAGGTTTATAGTTTATAATTTTATTTTAATATTTGGGTTTATGCTTTGGGATTTAGTTTTTAGTTTTTAACTTTCTAGAAATAAGTAAGATTTATATTAGATAAAAATATACAAAATTACGTATATAAATATAATTTTAAAAATCATCTTAATTACGTTTTATGAAATTTAAATTTTTTCTTTTAAAATTCTATTTAATTTTTTATATTTAATATTTTTATTTATAATTTTAATAGATATTTTATTTATTAAAAACAATCAATTATATAATTTTAGTATTTTTGGATTAAACAAACAAACAACCTCACCATATAAACCCAAATTATGATTTATTAATTAATATATGGTTTTTATTATTGTTGATTTTATTCTATGAATATTATTTATATTGGTTCTCGAAAATGTGATATGTTATATTTATGTAATGTTTTATCTACAAAACAACAAACACAATTATTTGGAAAAATAGATATTTAATACAATCGACATTAAAATGTTATTCCAATTATATTATCAATTAATAATATCTCTTCCATAATCTTTAAATTTGATTTATATAAATTGTACCCGATTTTAATATAGAAATAGAAATAAATGAATTTTAAAATATAAAAAGATGAATATCTAGACGTAATTTTGATATTACCTCTTAAATCGAAATAAAATTAAATTAAATTGTTATCCAATTAAAATTATGGTTATCGGGTATAAGACTATTTCTATAATAATATTATCTACATTTATATTAGTATTTATTTCACATGATAATATCAAATTTCTTTTTATTATATTATTATGATTATCATTTGTTTTTATTTATTTGTTATAATATTACATGATAATTATATTATTATTTTTAATGTTATGATATTGTAATATTTTATCTAAAATTCACTGTTTTGTTATAATTTTTTATGTTAATTGTATGATAATAAACGTCAATTATATATATATATATATAATTATTTTTTGTTTTTATAAATATATTTAATTTAAATATATTTTATTATGTATATTATTATATATATTATTCTTATTTTATTATTTAAGATATATATAATATATACTTAAAGATATATCTTAATATATTTTGTGTTATCCTCTAAATATTTGTGTATATATATATAATATATGATAAATATTCAAAGATATATATGAATATATTTTTTAGTATTTTATAAAATTTATGTATATATATAATATATGATAAATAATTAAAGATATACATGAATATATTTTGTAATCATATTATATTATATATATATTTATATATTTTTATAAACACAATTTATTAATAAGAATTTTAATTTTTTAATATTATAAACTTTAAGTTATTCTATGGCAGTGTAGGGCGCGGTCCCGCAATCTATAAGATAAAAATAACCAAAAATAATTATTTAAGTGAAAGAATATGTTAAAATAATCAAAATAAAAATGACTGCTATTAATAAAAAGTTATTCTGAATTTAATAAATAGTTTTATTATTATTTTATTTTTTCAACAATTGCCTTTTATTAATTAGAAACAACAATTGCTTTATAAATAGTTTTTTTAACACTAATATATTGATGATTAATTGTTTGACATTGTATCATTGATCAATGACGATCGCAATAAAAAGAAAGGATAATGATAATATGTAAAAGTAAGAACCGGGCAGAATTGATTTCACGCTAAAGTATCAGCACAACTGTTAGAACTACGCGTCGTTCAAGAGAATCTAATATCTTCAAACTTGTCTGCCCACCAAAAGATGTCCCGCATCCAGTAAGCAAAATGAAATGAAATCTGATCGCCATGTAGGAGTTTCACCAAAAGTTGACTATCCCCTTCAAAATGTACTCGTCAATAGCCACGACTCCAAGAATGCTGCATTGAGATCAATAACGCCTGAGCCTCGACTTCTAGTACTGTGTGAACCATCCTTCCTTTTGTTTGACCTGCACATTTAAAAGAGCCGGCATCATCCCGAACTATCCTTCCCGCTGTTGAAGAACCTGTATCCTTATGAAAACCTGCATCAAAGTTACACTTAAACCAAAAAGGTTCCGGATGTTTCCAGTTAGAAAGGTTAGTAGATAGTTGTCGAGAATTAGTCTGAATATTGTTATTCATGCTCGGTTTTAATGGGTTAGTAACTTCCCATTCCTTGCTTCTGAACCTGCGAATTGAAGAATGGCCTCCCAAGACAATTTTGAATTTCTATAAAACATATTGTTTCAGTCTTTCCATAACCACCAAAGCAAGTGTAAGGGAAGATTCCCAGAACAATTATGATGTTGGTTAGGATGTCAATCTAATAAATAAGATAACTTATCACTAAAAGAGATATTGTGGTTGTATAACTCCATCGAAGGGGAGCTAATATTACGTTATATCTGGTTTGTCTCAGGACAGAGAAAGAACAAATGGTTCAAAGGTTCTTGTTGAGAACATCGTAAACAATAAGTATTATGGGATAAATGACGCCGGAAAAGTTCCGCGCCAACAGGTAAGATACCATTCACTACTCGCTAAAGGAAATGTTTTAATTTAGGAGGAATATGAGCTTTCCATATTTTCTGCTTAAGAGGAAGAGATAAATTTAATGATGAAGATGCTATATTAGACATAGTAATATATGAATTAACCCAATACTTATATTTGACTGTATAATCACCATGGGGAGTATAAAAATTTTATTTGCTTTATAAATAGTTTTATAAGTTTAAAATAATTTGGAAAAAGAGGAAAGAGAAACATTTTTTATATTATATTTTTTTATTAATATTTAAAGACGGGGGTGAGATTTCATTTATTAATCGGCCCATAAGCCCAATTGGATTTCATACTTTTTCCACAACTGTAGGGGGGGGGGGGGGGGGTTTTNGGGGTTATGAATGAATTTATGTTTCCTCCTCATAAACCCTAATTTCGGTTTTTGGGTCCCTTGAATAAATAATTCGAACTCTCATTAACTTGGAATTTGATTTCTCATGTTTTCTCTAATACTCCATGGAAGAAGATCGGTGGAGTCGCAGAAATGGTGTAATTTGAGAGTTTCAATAAACCTTTTCCAAAATGCATCTGCTTATTCTAGTGTAAGTCTACAAGGAAACACAACTTTCACTATCTCTTATCTAGTTGATTCAGTAGGTTTAACCACAAAACTAGCACAATCGATTTCAAAGAAAGTCAACTTCGATGAGAAGAAAAATCCAGATTCCGTTTTAAATCTTCTTAGAAATGAAGGATTTAAAGATTCTCAAATCTCTAAGATCATTTGGAGTTACCCAACATTACTCATAGAAGATGCCGAGACATTTCTTCGTCCCAAACTTGAAATTCTCAAGTCTAGAGGAGCTTCAAGCTCTGAACTCACTGAGATTATTTCAGAAGTTCCTAAAATATTAACAAAGAAAAGAGAAAAATCGATAGGCTTATACTTCGATTTTGTCAGGGACGTTATGCAAGATGTTAAGATAAGTGATTGTTTGCGAGAAGGTAGGCCTTGGAATCGAATCCGAAACGTCTCTGTTTTAAGAGAATTAGGTGTGCCTCAGAAATTGCTTTTCTCATTGCTCATCTCCGAAGCCAGACCTGTTTGTGGTAAAGCAAAATTCGAAGAAAGTGTCAAGAAAGTGGTTGAAATGGGTTTTGATCCAACCAAGCCTAAGTTTGTTAAAGCTCTACATGTTATCTATGAGATGAGTGATAAAACGATTCAAGAAAAGGTTAATGTGTATAAAAGGTTAGGGTTTAGCGATTCGGATATATGGGCAAGTTTCAAGAGATGGCCTTTCTGTTTAAAATACTCAGAGAAGAAGATAATTAAGATTTTTGATGTGTTAAAGAAATGTGGTTTAGTCGATGAAGAGGTTGTTTCGGTTTTGAAGATGCGTCCAGAGTTAATACGATATTCAGAAGAGAAGATATTGGAATCTATTGAGACGTTTCGAGGATTAGGATTTCACAAAGATGATTTGAAGAAGTTGATGATGAGAAATCCTCAATGTACTGGATATTCTTCAGAGATGATAAAGAAGAAGTTTGAGTTTGTGGTTAAGAAGATGAAATGGTTATTAGAGGATGTGGTTGCGTTTTCATCGGTATTTGGATATAGCATGGAGAAGAGGACTGTGCCAAGATGTAATGTAATCAAAGCTTTAATGTCTAAAGGCTTGATTGGAAGGAGGATTAATCCTCCAATTTCATCTGTATTAGTATGTAAGGATGATGAGTTCTTGAACAAGTTCGTGATGAAGCATGATAAGCTAGTGCCTGAGTTGATGGCTATCTTCACTAAAGATCGTTTGAAGCCTATGTGCTTAAAACCTTAAAAACTTTGATTCTTTCTTGGGAAAAACAACATTTCTTGTGATCAAGAAGAGTAAGTGACGTATTACTAATCACATATGATGTTTTCTTTAAGGGAATCTAGCTATATTGCTACGCTAATTTGAGATCTACTTTAAATAGAGTTCAGTTTATTGGAGCAGTCTGCTATGATTCAGAAATCAAAAAGACAAGAAAATCTGTAACATTTGAATGAGTAACCTTAAACATAAGTGTATAGCTCATCTTTTTGAGCTATGCGCTCACTAAAATAACTTCGGCAAATTTATTTAAGATAAAATGAAAAGAAAATTTAAATTTCCCTCTGGGATTTAGCAAACAGACAGATTTCATTTCCCGCTATGTTAACTCTCTCTCCTAAAACCCTATCCTCTTCTTCTCTCCCTCTTCCCAATTCGCAAAACCCTAAACGCAAATCCTCAAATTCAGATGGATTTCAGTTTTCTAAACGGAGATCTAACGCCATTTTCGTCAAATCCGAGGTTTATACTGAGAGAAATCTCGAATTCGAAACGGGAGATACCTTTTTCCGCCATGAAAGCGCAAGAGGTCGTGACCTTGGTGTACTCTCGGCGACGCTCTACAAAAGATCCAATGGAAGTTTACGAGTTCTTGACGCAATGTGCGGATGTGGAATCAGGTCGCTTCGTTATCTAGCAGAGGCTGACGCCGATTTTGTGATTGCTAACGACGCCAACGATGATAATCGGAGAATAATCACGAATAATCTTAGTAAGATAGAGAGAGGTACAGGAGATGAGAGGAGATGGGTTGTGACTCATCTATTAGCTAACAAAGCGATGATAGAGCGATATATGGTTGGTGATTTTTTAGATTTGATTGATATCGATTCATTTGGAAGCGATTCGGCTTTTCTTAGAGATGCGTTTAATTCGTTGAGATTGGGTGGTTTGCTTTACCTGACTTCAACAGATGGTTACTCTTCTGGTGGTCACAGACCTTATAAGTGAGTGTAAGCAAATATATTACATACTCTTAGACTAGATGTTAAAGCTTGATGCTTTACTTTTCTGGATTTGATCAGTTTTGTTCTGCTGTGAAATTAATAGGCTTTATGATTTAGGGACTAAGGAGAGGAGGTAGAAAGTGTTAACATTTTATTGGTTTGTTATGATGTAGTTCCTTAGCAGCTTATGGAGCATTTATTAGGCCAATGCCATTTGGGAATGAGATTGGATTAAGGATGCTTATAGGTGGAGCAGTGAGAGAAGCGGCTCTACTTGGTTATCATGTTACGCCTCTCTTCTCTTACTATTCGTATCATGGACCTGTATTTAGAGTTTTGCTTCAGGTTCACCGTGGGAAGATACATGAGGACAGGTTGTGAATCCAGCTTAAGAGGACTCGAGTTTGAGTTTTGGTTTCTAATCGGAGTGATTTGTTGATTGAACTGTAGGAACTATGGTTTTGTTACTTTCTGTCATTTATGTGGCCATTCTCATACAGTGAGATGGGATGAACTTGGTTTGATGGGGTGTCCTTGCAATGATACAAAGGCTTCTTCTTCATTAGTAGTGTCAGGACCAATGTGGCTTGGACCACTTCATGATGCATCCTATGTTACTGAGATGCTGGAATTGGCGAAAGAATGGGGATGGGTCGGCAAAGACACTGGCATGGATCTAGAGAAGCTTCTCAGCATAATGATTGAAGAAAGCGATCCAAGACTACCACCCGGATACATCAAAATGGATGAGGTTCTTAAAACCAAGATTCAATCACATGCATAACAAAATCGCATTCCGACCACAGTAAGGATTTGTTTCTGTTTTTGTTCAGATGGCGAGCCGTGCAAAGATGAATACACCTTCATTGAAGAAGATGATGAGTGCACTTGTTAAGGTAAAATAGTAAATTGCATTACTTGCTTCTAATAGTTTTTGACTTTCTGAAGAAATTTATGAATGTTTTGCAGGAAGGATTTGCTGTTAGTAGATCTCATATTATCTCCAATGCTCTTAAAACAGATTGTCCCATGTCACACTTTATAAAAATTGCAAAAGATGAAATAGAGAATTAAATTTGTTTTGCTCACTTATGGATTAAGTTGATATAATATTCTACTTAATGATATTTTCTCTACTTTCACCACAAGCAAATAAGCCCAAATTAGTGAGAATTTATACTAGAGAACTTAGAAAGTTTAGTGAATCAATGGTTGTTCATAAATTGTGAAATGCACTTTTAAATAGATAAAATGTCAAAATAAAATGATATATTAGTCTTAAAGCATTCAAAACTCCATATGATAAAATTAAGTTTAACCAATTGTAAAAAACAATTATAAAAAAATTGAGAAAACACTGAGGCTGAAACTAGAACATAATGAGTTTTGGGATGCCGGTTTCTTAAAGTCTTCAGGCACGAGGAGCAGCAGGAGCGGCACCAGCAGGTCGAGGAGCCTGACCAGGTTGTCCAGGCTTAGGTGCATCGTCCTAACAATTCAAAACCATTCAGTTAACAAAACACACACCAAACAAAGGGCCTAAGTTTTGCAGCAAAGCTAAAAATTGCAAATACAATGTAATGATCTAACTCATCTAAGTAATGTAATGTACAACTCACATTCTCATTACAATTGAGAATCCTAGAATTCATATTCAAAAAAATTCAACCTTTAAACCATTTCCAAAAGCAAAACAGATTCTTCAAAGACTGATTACTGCATAAAGCAGAGACAATACAGAATTTGCAATTAACCAAACTTCTAAGCTTTGTTACCTTGCGTCTGGTGAAACGAGGAGGTGGAGTACGAACTCTACGGTTAGTGCGAGATCGAACTCTCACAACGTGAGAATGGATAGCACATGACACACAATATTGTGTCTTTGCATACAACTTTGGTAGAGTGTAACCTAAGATAACACAATAACAAAATTCACCAACAAGATTCAACAATGTATGTGACAAGAATCATTGATAAGAATACATACCATCGTAGACACTAGCTTCTTGAACATCTCTAATGGCAGCTTGTTCAACAATGTTCCTAACAATGAATCTCTTAATAGCCTTATCCTATTATTCACAAGTATAACCATCAATCAGATCGAAATTATACATATCTACAATCGGGAAAACGATTTTAAACACAAGATCGTACCTTTGGGCAACATTTGCCACAGTTGGAACACCTAATGAATTTCACATGACCACGGTTATGCTTGTTCCTACCACCATTCCTACGCTTGAAAGTCTGTAACAAAATTCAAACTGAGTTAACGATTTTGTGTTGTTTAAACGTTGAATCTAACAAAGAACAGAAAGACTTGCCATGTTGCAGCAGAGAGTTTTAAGCTTATTGCGTCTGTTCTCTTTGTTGCGGCGAATGAAGTCAGTAAGTAAACCCTAAAATGCCAAGATAAACTTTAGTTTATATATAAAGGCTTTTTGCTTAGGGTTCTATTCGAATGGACGGACTAAAATGTTTGGGCCCATGTTTAGTTTTTCTTTTAAGCCTAATGGGTATTCCAGGCAGGCCGCCTATTACAAACTTTTTTTCATGAGGATAAATTTTATTTGTGTGGAATGTAAAATACAAAAACTTACAATTTATTATCGGGAAAATTGTTAGAAAACTTCAAAAATTTGTCAAATTGGCCATTTAATTCCTAAACTATTAGACAAACCAATTAATTCACAAATTTAGGTTGATCTGGTCCGTTTAGGTTCACGAAAGTCAGCCGTTTACTGTTCCGAACTGCGATTAACGGGTGTTAATTTTTTCATTTAATGAAAACGTCGTCGTTTAGAAACATGATTAAAAACACCTTTAAACCTCAAAATCCCCAAATCAACTAAGAACCCTAAATTTCTCAAACACCAAAAATTGTCTCTCTCTTCAAATGATGGCTTCAAAATCGGATGCTTCAAGCTCGATTGTGAGTGATAGTATAAGATCGGATGCTTCAAGCTCGATTATGGGTGATAGTAGAAGGGATTTTCCATTGAAGTGTAGTTGTGGTCGTGCAGTGGTGTTATTTACGTCGGAGACTCAAAAAAATCTCGGACATTCACTTTATCGTTGTTCAAGTAAAGGAGATGTGAGTAAATTTTGATTGCTTTGTTCATTGGATTTGAATCATGGTAAAATTTTTCATTGTTTTGAATATGATCATTTATTTAAAAGGGTTGAAGAATCGGTTCTTGAAGAGGTTGAAGAAGAAATACCGCAACTCAAGAACATTGCAAATGATGTTTCTACATTGAAATCTGAGGTTGAAGAACTTCATTGCATTGTGAAGGAGTTGAAACAAGAGTTACTCTCAAAGGAGATGGAAATTAAGAAGTCAAAAAGGATCATTAACATTGTGTTTGTTCTTCTTTGTGTCATTGCCATTTTCATGGTGTTTGTTATGTTTGTTTTGTGTCAAAGTTTTAAAGAAGACAATGGTTTGGCATTGTAAATTGTTGGTTTTTGTTTGTGGCCATTGTGTTTTGGTCTCCATTGTTTCTTTGTGTCTTGTTATCTTGTAGTCTTTATTGTCTTTGTGTCTTTGAGTCTTGTTGTATTTGTATGGATTTTTATTATGTGTTGTGATATGTGATTTGTGATTTTGTTCAATACAAGACAACATTCTTTATGATTCAAGGTGAAATGCAAAAGCATACTTAATCATACAAAGAGAAATGCAAAAACATCCTTAATCATCTAAATCATCCTACAAAAAAATCTTCTCTTAATCAACAACATAAAGTCATAAACCATCTTAAATCCTACTTTCCAAAAACCATCTCATATCCAACAAAAACCATTACCTAATCACAACAAAAACCATCTACAATCCCACTTCCCAAAACCAAAACCATCTCATATCCCCTTGTTCCGAAACCAAAAACCATCTCATCAACCTTCTTGTGATCCACCTCATTGTGTCCCTCCTTGTGTCCCTTCTTGTGATGCATCATACTAGAAAAAATAATGAAAGCAAATAAAAAAGAATATATATATATATTTATATATTCTATAACTATAACACGAGTAAACATTAAGAAACATAAAGCAAACCTTTTGAGGACGACCTACACGATGTTTTTTCTCAGGCAGTGCTGTTGGATTAGAGCAAGTGGTCTTCATATGACCTTCTTCCCTATAGTTGGAACGTGTCATGATTCTTCTCTTACGGTCAAGCTTGGTGGTTGACTTGGTAGTATCATTAGGTCCCTTTTGCCTATCATGGTTTTTTGGCCTCCCTGGATTGCCTGTCCTATAAGGAGGTGGAAGCACTGGTCTTCTACCAAGCCGAGGCCACATATTTTTTCCTTGGACATGCTTAATTCCACTTGCATATGTTACCCTCCATCTTGTTACCGTGTAGTAAGGTACAAAAAATAGTTCAACTTTTTGCATTTTCCCTAAGATCACACAAGTGGTATGGATGCATGGAATCCCTGTCATTTACCACTTAACACAACCACAAGTCCTCATTTCCATGTCAACACTGTAAGAGTTTCCATGAAACTCAACCTCATGAAGATCACCCGTAGCCATGTGCCAAATGCATTCTTTAGAAGCGTCTATTGTTAAATCAATTTCATCATGCACTCTCTTCATGAACAATGTAGTTCTCCTATTAGCAATATCAAATCTCTTTGTAGTCCTTACCATTGTTTGCCTTCTAATATCTTCTAACATATCAAGCAAAGGCTTCTTTCTAGCTTCACGAATAGTTCTATTGAATGACTCACTCAGATTATTGAGGCTGTCATTGCAGAAAGAACCAGTTACAAGATTTGTCCTAAAGAATGCCCTTGACCAAGTTTCTGTTTTGTCCTTTGGAGTGTTTCATAGGCTGCTGAACTGTACTGCCTTAATTGCTCCATATTTTTTGCAAAATCCCCAAGTGTGTAGCTTCTTGCAATCTTCCAAAACAAACGATCTAAGTCCATGTCACCAGAAGTCTTCCAATTTGCTAATATATGTCTAGCACACATTATATGTTCAGCCTTTGGAATCTCCTTTTGTACTGCATTAACCAATCCCTACAAAAGAAACTCCTAACATAAGTATTTGACTACAAAAGAAACACCTAACATAAGTATTTGAATACAAAAGAAACAACCAAACCTTTTGTTTGTCACTTATAATGGTTATCTCTCTTCCATCACCAAGCTTTAAATCCTTCTTCAGATGTTGAATAAACCATTCCCAGTTAATGTTATTTTCTATTTCAACCACAACCCAAGCTATAGGAACAATTCTATTATCCCCATCTCTTTCTACCGCAACTAATAATTGACCCTTAACGTCCCACTTGAGAAAAGCACCACCAATACCAATGATTGGCCTGCAATTCTTCAACCATGATTCACGTTGAGCTTCAAAGCAAACATAGAGTCTATCAAACCTTTGTTTGTGTTTCGGAGTTTCCCCTGGAATAGTTTCAATCTCCATAGTAGTTCCTGGATTTGATTTAAGAATTTCAGTTTGGTAATCCCATACACGAGAGAAATGTGCTTCATGGCTTCTCTTCCTTTCTCTGGACAGTTTAATTTTTGCTTTTGCACATTGATAATCTGTTACAATCATATTGTAATCCTTCTTAATCTCAGCAACCATTTCTTTTGTCTTGAACTTAGGATTAATCCTCAGCTTCTCAGAGTATAACAGAGCAATTGTTGGTCTCTTCAACATTTTCGTATAGCCACAACGAATGCAAGTGTGCTCATTATTGAATATCTTGATCTGCAACTTGTGTCTCCTCCTCTCATATGAGCAATACACTTTCCATGGACAATCTGGAGCCTTTGGATGCAATAAAGATCTATCTCAGGAACACTTTGCTCCAAGTCTCAATGTCGATGACTTATACATCTTTATATTTCTACCAGTTTTCAGTGAGTACCTTAAAAGAGCTAGATTAAAATCCTAAGCACATCCGAATATCTTCTGCAAACCCAGCAATTCATCAGAACCTACCGCATTATCTTGCTCAACCAGTTCCTCATAAACTTCTTCATCCTCGTCCGACGACAAAGGGTCTGGAATGTATTCATCATTCCAGATATCATCACCACTCTCTGTATCACTTCCCTCTCCACCATTGTCTATTCCAACATATCTGAAATGACCACTTAGATCGGGACATTATGTTTCTTCCACAACCTCAGGTTCATTAACCAATTCATCATCCTCATCTTCATTCACTTCGCAGTCATCTCCATGAACAGGCACAAATAGCTCGATATCTTCTCCGACCGCATCATTTCCATTACCTTCGATAATATCTTCTTCAATCGCATATGCTTCGGGGACACAAACAACTTTTGTATCTGATTTCATACGAAGGATTTTGCGTTTCTTCTTCCCTGGATTCCCATAACAAACACGCATTGTTCAACAATTTCTTCTTCTTGGATTTCAATTTGGTGTTTAAGAGTGACAATTTTTTGTGTTTGATTTAGGGTTCATAGTTGATTTAGGGATTTTTGGGTTTAAAGGTGTTTTTAATCGTGTTTCAAAACGACGATGTATTCATTAAACGGAAAAATTAACACCCGTTAATCGCAGTTGCAAAATAGTAAACGGCTGACTTTTGTGAGCCTAAACGGGCCAGGTCAACCTAAGTTTGTGAATTAATTGGCATGTTTGATAGTTTAGGAATTAAACGGTCAATTTGACAAAGTTTGGGTATTTTCTGACCAATTTCCCATTTATTGTCTGGTGACATTGACAAAAAAATTTATTGTCATGAGATTTTAAATGTTGGTTAAAAAAATATTCTACTTTTTATTTTTCTAAAAATATGACAAACTTACTTTTATTCCAATAAATTATAGATTTAAAATACTTTTAAAATTATAAATTTAAAAACTTTTAAAACTAAATCTAACCCCTTCATAATTAAATTCTAAATTCTAAATCTAAATTAAATATTTTAAATTTAAATTCTTAGAGCATGTTCATTAGTGGATCTAATGAAGTTCTTAACATGTATTTCCTTGTATTTAGGCCCAAAAAAAAAATCATCTTAGTACAAGGGTTGACCCTTAAACTAGATTTTTAAGATCACTTAAGGTGCGCTAACGTGTCACCTTTTTATTGGTTCGAGTTTTAATTTTAAATTTTTTTTTTCTTTTTTCATTTTCGAAACCCTATTTAAGGTTTTTAAGAGAAAAATGTATCGGCGACTGGAAAGACGATTTGCCTTCTCCGTGTGAAACCGCCGTTTAATCGCGGAGCAGAAGAATCTTCCGATGGCGAGGCAAGATACTTCACCGGGTGGAGACGATTGGAGTCAGAGCAGCCGATTTGAGCCGTATCGCGTCGATTGCAGAAGAAGGCTTTTCATGGTAAGTTTTAATCCCTGATCTTTTGATTATAGATGTTCGTTTACGTATATCTTATTGATTGTGTGAATGTTTATGTGCTATTGTATATTGTTGTTTTATTGTTTATCATACAATGAATTTTGTCCTGAAATTTTTTCTCTGATTTAGTTTGTGCTATTGTGTTATTTTGATCTGTTTGATATTGATTATGTGACTGATTAAGGGCTATTGTATATTGTTGTTTTGTTGTTAATATTAGAATGAGTTTATATCAGAAATTGATTTATGTGGTTTTTGGTCTATGGTATCTGATTGAGTGTGTGCTACTGTGTGATACTATGTGTTCTACCATAGCAATCTGACTTTTTGTTTTGGTCATTGTAGGTAACAATCAGATGGCAAGCAAATGTCGAAGTCTTCTTCAAACCAGGTATTGCCTAATCTATAATGTAAAAGAAGGTAGTCTGGTTGTTGTTACGTGTCAATCAAAATGTGTTAATTGCAGTGGTTGGTTGTGTTTAAGTGTCCATGGAGTTATGTTAGTTGTAGGTTTGTTTGTGTTAGTTGTATGTGTGTGATACACTGATGGCTATTTAATGCAAAAGCCACTATGCTAACTACCAAAACATTGTTTGTTGTCTATTTAACTAAAAAAAATTAACAAAACTTAAACAAACCAGAATCTCATATTACAAATCATCTTTCACTTTAAACCAGTTCCTAAACACCAAACCCTTTAAATTTTTTTAACATGGATCCGTATGATCCATGTTCCTAATCTGGACACTTCACTGACCTCCTGAACAACCACCAAAGATATGTTGGTTTCATTCCCTCAAGTGTGGAACCAGTTCCACACTTTTCAAGTTAAGTGAGAGACAATGAGGTGTTTGTTGAAGACCTAGTTGATGTGCGTAGGGAGAGGAGGAAATTGACTCCAAAAGAGGACATTGTGCTTTGTAGCTCTTGGCTTACACAAGAAAATATGCTATGATAGCCAATGAGCAAAAGCACAATGCCTTCTGGTTCAGGGTTTGTGAATACTTCAACAATTCACCAAACCTTGCTGGATATGCAAACAGAGAGCCTAGCCATTGTAAGAAGAGGTGGCAAAAAATAAATGAGGGGGTTTCAAAATTTGTAGGCTGCTATTCTGTTGCATCTAGGCAACAAAGCAGTGGGCAAAATGAGTCAGATGTCATGAGAGTAGCTTATGACATCTACTTTCAAGAAAACAAATCCAAGTTCAACTTGGAACATTGTTGGATAGAGCTTAAGAATGATCAGATATGGTGTTCCATATCAACTACCAAAGGTGTGGAAGCTTCAAATAAAAGGAAGATGGATGACTCAGGTTCCTCATTCACAGTTGGAGAGTCAGAGGAGGTTCAGACAAGACCTATTGGTGTCAAGGCATCTAAAGCTAAAGCAAGAAAGAGTGGAGCTAAGGAGGACAACCTGGGTAGTGGTTCCAACTCTCTGTTGGCTTTTCGGGGTTTGTGGTCAATTAAGAAAGAAGATATAGCAGCCAAAGAGAGGATGTGTAAAGGAAAAATCCTGGACAACCTTCTAACCAAAACTGAACCTTTAACTGATTTAGAAATCACTCTCAAAGATAAGTTAATCAATGAGATGCTATCTAATTAGTAAACTCAATGTCAAGTCTGTGTTTAAGTCTCTATTTAAGTGTTTGTTTAAGTTTTAAAAGTGCTTGTTTATGTGTTTTGAGTGTTCAAGTTTTATAAGTCTCTGTTTAAATGTATGTTTAAGTGTTTAAGTCTTATGAAACTTATGAATTTTTATGTGTTTTAATGTTTGTTTAAGTCTTCTTAAGTGTAATGAAACTTTTGGTGTTTCTAGTGTAATGATGGATTGTAATTTATCTATGTTTTGTGATGGCGTCATTTAAGCTTTATTGTCATCTTTTGTGATGGATTGTAATTTGTCTCTGTTTTGTGATGGATTGTAGTGTATCCGTGACTTAGAAACATATAGTTTAGCATTTGTTGTTTTGTACTAGTGTGAGTATGTGAGTGCTTTGATGAATTGTTCTTTGATTATGTATTATGTTTCTTCTTTGATTTGCAGTAGGAGACATGTGAGGTGGGAACAATAGTAGACAATTGTGTATATGTGACAATGTGAGGTGGGGACAGTAGAAGACAATTGTGTAAATTTTGTATTCGCAATGTATATTGTGTTTTTTATAGTTTTGAATGTTGTATTTTGTTTCTATATGAGACAATTGTGTATCCGTGACATGCTTCATATCACATCTTCTTCTTCTTCTTCTTTATAAACATGATTCATATCACATCTTCTTCTTCTTTATAAACATAGCAAGTCAGCAACTCTCTATACTTCAAACTCTTTATAAACATAACAATGTTCTTCTTATTCTTTATAAACATAGCAAGTCATTAATCCATTACTTCTTCTTCTACTTATATCCTCTTCATCAATCATACCTTTTTCATGGCTTCTTCTTCTCACAATCCGTTTGATTTCAATGATGAATTTGGTGAAGCTCTCGATGAAGCTTTCGACCAATGTTTCGATAAAAAATTAGATCAACAAGTCAATGCTCTTGTACCGACTCCTAGGCAAAAGAAAAAACAAAGATATATAGAAAGAGACCATGAGCAAGGACATCTTCGTTTATGGAATGATTATTTTAGCAAAGATGCAACGTATCCACCTCATATATTCCAACGACGGTTTCAGATGAACAAACGTTTGTTCATTCGAATAGTTGACCGCTTATCCTCTGAGGTTCCATATTTCAAACAAAAGAGAGATGCTACCGGAAGGTTAGGTCTTTCCGGTTACAAAAATGTACCGCGACAATTCGTATTATGGCTTACGGTTGTTCGGGGGATATGTTTGACGAATACATTCGGTTCGGTCAAAGTACGACCCTTTTGTGTTTGGAATATTTTGTCGAAGGAATTATTTCTTTGTTTGCGGATAAGTATTTACGAACACCCACACCGGAAGATCTAGAACGGTTATTACAAGTTAGAGAGGCTCGGGGATTTCCCGGGATGATAGGTAGCTTCGACTGTATGCATTGGAAATGGAAAGATTGTCCAACCGCATGGAAAGGAAAATATACACGTGGTTCTGGAAAACCAACGATTGTTCTAGAGGCGGTTTCTTCACAAGACCTATGGATTTGACACGCCTTTTTGGAGCTCCATGTACCTTTAACGATCTAAATGTTCTTGATCATTCACCCGTATTTGATGATGTTTTATACGATCAAACTCCAAAGGTTAAATATTTTGTCAATGGACGCAAGTATCGTTTGACTTACTATCTAACCGATGGTATTTATACTAAATGGGCATCATTTATGCAATCCATTACACTTCCTCAAGATCCCAAAGCATCGTTATTTGCAACATATCAAGAAGCTGTTCGGAAAGATGTGGAACGAGCTTTCAGATTCTTGCAAGCTCGGTTTGTCATAGTAAAAAACCCGGCTCTTTTTGGGATAAGGTAAAAATTGGAAAAATAATGAGAGCATCTATCATACTCCACAATATGATAGTAGAAGACTAACGAGATACATATAGTCATTGTGATTATTCAGAATTCAGTCAAGGAGATAACATGAATGCTTCAGTGGATTATACGTTTTCAACTGATATGCCTTCGAATGTCGCCAATGTGATGGCCACCCGAAATCTAGTTCAGGATAGAAATAAACATGAGCACTAAAAGCGAATTTGGTGGAGCATCTATGGCAAAAATTCGGATCTAATTAAAATTTTCATGTAATGTTTTCAATAAATAATTTTTATGTAATATATTTTCATGTAATGTTTTCAAAAAATAATTTTCATGTAATGTTTTCAATAAATGATTTTTATGTTTTCAATTTTTTTATATTAAGAATCCACCATTGGAAGTGAAAAACAATAAATGTGAGGTGTAGTTTTTTAAGTGTATAAAAGTTATAAAAAATTTAATTAAAAAATGTATTAAAAAACTATTGAGAGGTTTTGGAATGAAGATGCTCTTATCGACCCAAACCGGACACTCTTCTAGCTAAAGGTTGATCCAATTAGGTATAATTTTCAAAACGGTAAATAGCCAAAAACGATAGTAAAGTGTGGGTTCCATTTAATCCGACCCAAATAATAGAGCCCAATTGGCTAAACTGTATAAAATAGTTACGGATTGATAAATTTATTTTTCTGATAAACCAAACTAATTTTCAAACATATATATATATATATATAAATTTTAAACTATATTTTTATTAAAATAATTATACCATAATTCGTTTAAATTATAATTTGAATGAATTTATATGCAAAATTTTTATTGACGTATAATGGGGAAAAATATGACCGTAAAAAATATTCAAAATAATATATATATATATATATAAGATTGATAAGATAATGTGTAAGGTTATAGTTTTACTTTGAACAAAAATATTAAAGCTATGATAAGGAAACCGTACTAAAAATAATAATATTTTTAAGTATAATTTATTGATATTTTAATAAGTACAATCTGTTCATTTGTATATAATGGCAAAGTAATGTAGTTTAACTATTTCACTAGTCACATATTAGTACTCTTAAATATAAATCTGACCGTAATATATTTGGTCAAATGAATTCATAAATAATTGTATAGATGTGTGAAAAATAATAATAATAATTGTATAGATAGCTACATGAATATGAATATGGCAAAATGAAGTGTTTTATAAACATATATTCATCACACTTTATTAATTACTCAATAAGAATTTTTAAAAACAAGAGAAATCTTTTGGATTATCCCAAAGCACATAGCAATCATACTTGATGATGTTCCGTATTGTGCACAAAATAAGTTTAATAAATTTTTTTTGTGCAAAACTATTATTGTTTAGATTTATTAAAAATGTGTTGGTAGTGTAAATTTAAACCTATGAAATAATTTAAATCTAATTTATAGCATAGTGAAAATTTGAAATATTATAAACTAAAATTTTTAATGAATAAAAATTTAAACTATATTTGTTTTATGTCATGTTAAATTTTCTAAATTTAAATTTATTATCAAGTTCAGAAATTAAATTAAATTTTAAATATTTCAAAAATAAAAATAAATTATATAATATATATATTATAATATGAATCACATTATTACATTTAAATTTTAAAAATATAAAATATAAAATATTTTTGTATTTTGTTATGTTTTTTTATTATTGATTTTAATTAAAAATAATAATTAATAAAAAAATATTAGATGTCTACAAATAAAAAAATTACTACTACATTTTATCATTTTTAGTATATTTATATTATTTTTTTCATCCACTATATTTTTCATTTGGTGTAAGATTTTTTACAAAAGAGATTATGTATTTTAAATCATAACATATGAAGAAATAAAATATTTATTTATAAATTTTACATTATATAATTATTAATTCTTATTTTCAATAAATAATAATAAAATTAAAAGTAAAGAATATAAATATATATATATATATATATATATATATATAAAAGTGAATATCTAAATTTACTTATTCGAGATAATATCATTAAATATATTAATATAAAAAGAAACAAAAATTACAATAAATGCATCAAAATAAACTTTAAAACAAGTTAAAAAGTCATTGTATGTCACATAAGACTTACAAATAAATTAACAATCTCTGTGAAGTCACCACGTATGACTCAAAAATCAACTAAAAAACTCAAAAAAGTTGTGGAGCTGACACGATTTTAATGTTTTTCCTTCAATATATTTAAGATTCCATTAGGAAACAATAATTTTTTCCTTACTATTATTATTATCATTACTATAATAGATATATATTATTATCATTATTACTATCTCCATTCTATTAGTTAGGCCTGGGCATAATTTCCGAGACCTGAAATTCGATCCGTATCCGACCCGAAAAAACCAAACTATATCTAAACCGTAGAATTAATTGGGTTTAATTTTGATGAATTACGGGTACCCGACCCGAACCGGACCCGACCCAGGAACCGATCGGGTACCCGAGAACCGCAACCCAATAAGATTTTTTTTTTAAAAAATATGTGTTATTGTGTTTAGGTTTTTAGGGTTACGAAACTAAACTTACGATAGAAAGTTAGAAAGTTTCTGAAATTTCTTCCCAAAACCAAACTTTGTGAATTTCCATAATCAAGCTGGAACCCCAATTTCATCTTTCGATCCCTTCTTCTCAGACATACAATCTACCTCCAACCCCAATTTCATCTTCACCAAATTAATTTTCAAGAATCATATCATAGGTTTTCTCTTTGTCTTGTGTTCATCGAGTCTGGTCTTGGTCTTATTAGTGCTTGTGTGTTGCTGTTAGTTTGTAAAAGTCAATTGATGTGTCCTATATTGTAATTAATTGCTTTTTTTATGCTTAAAAACCGAATTGGGTTGAGTGTTTGATATCGTCAAATTCTGATTGTTAAAGGCACCGAGTTTTGAGTTCTACCTTTAAACTTGTGCTGCTGTGTTTTGTGTTGTTGTGTGAGGTTCTGGTTTACGTGAAGAAGGACCTTTGATTGTTGGGATTATATGATACCAGTTTCTTATCTTTGTATTGGCTTAACAGTTTACGTGAAGAAGGACCTTTAAACTTGAGTTCTATCTTTGTACTTGAGTTTTGTGTTGCTGTGTGAGGTTCTGGTTATGGTTTACGCGAAGAAGGACCTTTAAACTTGAGTTTTATCTTTGTATTGGCTTAACAGTTTCTTAGACAATGATACCAAATGTTTAAAAATTATATGATATAGTTGGGATTTATTATAGGTTTCTTTGATTTTGTAATTACTTTAATAGGTGGAGGATGAATCTTTTAC
Organism: Iberis pinnata; assembly: GCA_900406425.1. Taxonomy (NCBI): domain Eukaryota; kingdom Viridiplantae; phylum Streptophyta; class Magnoliopsida; order Brassicales; family Brassicaceae; genus Iberis; species Iberis pinnata. The sequence goes on from OVBE01003465.1 coordinate 26,212, forward strand.
GTATCTGTTTTTATCTGTTGATAAGATACTAGTTGCTTTTAGCTCTTTTCTTTGGTCATTTGTGTGAACTTTGGTTATTGAGCATTACTATGCTTCATGTGCTATCTACATTATTGCAAATGGCTTCTTGTGATGATAATGAACCAAATATTGGTGAAAATGATGGCTTATGAGTTTCTTGTGTTGATTGTGCAGATGACTTCTTGTGATGATAATGAACCAAATATTGGTGAAAATGATGAATCCACAAATGAAGAATATGAAAAGATGGTCTTGGAAGTAAAAGCAAAAGGAAAGACAATAATGAAAGAAGTGGTACAATGCCAAGAAAGAAGCAGAGATCATGGGTTTGGGAGCATGTCACAAAACAGATGGTTGATGAACAAAAATGCAATTGCAACTATTGTAAAAAAGATTTTTCCTGTGCAAGCAGGAATGGCACATCTAGTTTGAAGAAACACCTACACTCTTGTAAGTTGTATCAGTCATGGTTAGCTGCTAATAAAGATAAAGATCAAACTATGTTAAGTCCTGA
>OVBE01003466.1:0-26746 GCA_900406425.1 Iberis pinnata
AATACCACACACTCTCAAATGTTCCAAAAATACCACAAAAATAAAAAGTGAATTTTACAGGTTTAGAATTTAAATATTTTTGTTTGGGTTCACTAAATGTAGTTTAGTGTTTAGTTTTTAAGGGGGTAGAGTTTGGTTTTGGGGTTTTAGAGTTTAACTTTGAAGTTTTAAAGTTATTTTAAATTTTGTGGTATTTTTGGAACAAAAACATTTTTGTGGTATTTTTTTCCAAAAACAGTGGTATTTTAGGAACTTTTTTGGGAGTGTGTGATATTTTTGAAATAAACCTAGTTTTTGGTGGTATTTTTGAGAATACCCCTTAAATATATTAATTAAAAAATTACAATAAAGAAATTAGAAGTTTTATAGTGAATAAAATAATTAAAATTATAGTATTGCCACATAAGAAAATCAAAAGTTTTTTAGAAAATAAAAAAATCCAAAAAATTGTGGTGATGCCACATAGATAAACCAATTGATTTAAATAAATGAAAAATGTCAAAAACATGGTGTTGACGTGTAAGACTAAAATGAAACATAGAAAATATATTCATAATATAAGACCATGTACAATGCAAAAACATATTCAACCCCCTCTTTTTTACTTTTAACCTTCTACATCATCATTTCTCCCCTCCATATATTAATTCAACATTTATTCAACTCTTATACCTTACAGTGCTTTTGTTTAATAAATTCAACTCTATCCCACCACTTTTATTAAAGTATTGTAAATAAATATATGCTAAAACAAATTTGCAATGTAAACAAATCTGCAATGTTAATAAAAAATCTGCAATGCAAACAAATCTGTGAGAAAATATATGCGAGAAAAAAATATGCAATGCAAACAAATATGCGAGAAACAAATATGCGAAAACAAATCTACAATAAAAAATATTATAATAAATATGTGTCCAAATAAAATGAAACAAGTTTCTATTTTGTAGAGAAAAAATATTATGAATTTTGATATAAAATTTATAAATAAAAAAAATTATTATACAATAACTGCGAACAAATAATTTGGATGAAAAAATATCCAGAATCTCAAGAACCAATAGAAATTCAACACCTAACATTATCTATATACAATAAATATTGATTTTCACAACCAATCCCATGATGATACAGACCCAAAAGTTATTATTCAACTCGGTTGAATAGATTCAACCCCATTTATGCCACCTCATTTTTTTCTCAATTCAACTACCCCAATGTAGTGATTAAATAGTTGAATGATTTATTCAATTCTCCCATTGTAACTAGCCTAAATGGATATCCAAACTTCTTTATGTGAGATGAATACATATATCAATTTTTTACAATAAGAAAATTAGAAGTTTCAAAATAAATAAAAAACTTTAAAAATTATGGTATTGCCACATAAGAAAATCACAATTTTAAAATTAATAAAAACCCGAAAAATTGTGATGATGCTACATAGGCAAACCAATTAACTAAACCAAAAAAAAAATCTAAAAAAACATGGTGCTGATACACAAGATTAAAATGTTTTGCTTTTGATGCCAATCCACCTTAGTCTAGTGGTAATGATCCTAGAGAATGGACCTAGCACCTAGATTGTTGTCTAGGGTTCAATCCCCATAGAAAGAGTTTATTTGATATAATATTTGTAGTGATGACAAAAAAAATATTATATATTTCTCTTTTGATATATTAATGTAGTATCGACATGTAAATCAAATAATTAAAGTTAAAAAAATCAATCAAAATAAAATATTAATACACATAAATCTAACATATTTCTTCGTTGACACTATATATTTTGTTGATTTTGGAGTTGATATATGTTAAAAAATAAAATATTAGTGAGCAATCAATATATTTCATTTGTACATTGTAGGATATAGGTCCAACACTCCCCAGGCCCATCAGCGCGAAGCCCACGAAGAAAACGACGACGTGAAGGCCCATCCAACCGGCGCGTCGAGGCATGTGGGTCCGCTGGCGCAACAGTACTCCTATCACCTCTCTAGCGCGGCAAATAGTCTCCTAGAAGCTAGATCGCCGCATGAACATAGGACCTAGCTAACCACCCGCACTGATGACGAGACGGGTATAAATAGAAGACCACCCCGAAGCGGAAGAGGGTTGGTTTTTAGAGAGAGAAAGTTCTAGAGAGAAGTCAGACCTCATTTCGACGATCTAACACATTTTCTCCCTAACTCTTTCGATGCACTAAATTCCTGTAAAGAACTGTTAAGCGCGTCGGTATTGTCGACGCGCCTGTTATCGAGGAGCTGTAATCTTTCTTTATCAAATACGAACTCAAATCTTCGGATCGACGATCCTAGATTCAACAATTGGCGACTCCACTGGGGACTTTTGATAAAGAAAATAAAGACGCACTGAAGACATGGCAACCACTAGCAACTTGGACGAGCACGTACTCGTCAAAGACGTAACGCATCTGGACGGTCAAAGCAACAAGACCGCCGACCCAAAGACACCAACCGGACCGCACGATAGGGTACCAGGACTGCCGAAGCAAGAGGAACTGAACAAGACGCTCATGCGTCGATTGGAAAAGCAGGAAAACGAATCGCGCCAGCTAAGAAGCAAACACGAGGGCGTCATGACGGCGAGCTTGAGAAGAGCCGAGCTAGAGGTCTTAAACAGAAACCTCTTTGGGACAGCGGACGTAACCACTCCCCCCGCCGAAACACAGCAGGGCCAAGACACCGACCGCCGCGTAGAAATGACGATGGCTCCAAACGCCTCCAGCCCAAATGACGAGATAAGAGCACTAAAGGCCCAACTGCGAGAAATGAGCTCGCTGGTCCATAGGGCGACAAGATCGGCTCCAGAATTTGAACGAGTCGTTGAAGAAACACAACGCACCCCATTCACTAAAAGGATCACCGAAACCAAGATCAGGCACACCGCAAAGATCAAGTTCCAAACGTTCGAAGGGAACGCGGACCCAACGCATTATATGACCGCATTCACCATCGCAATAGGACGCGCTCAGTTCACCGACGAAGAAAGGGACGCTGGACTCTGCCAGTTGTTCGTAGAGAATCTAAGTGGAGCCGCGCTAACTTGGTTCTCCCACCTCGAAGCCCAATCCATAGAAAACTTCCAGCAACTATCGACGGCCTTCTTCAAGCACTACTCCATGTTCATGGAGAAGAAAACCTCCACCGCCGACCTATGGTCCCTAAGCTAAGGGCCTCAAGAATCGCTGAGGACGTTCGTGGAAAGGTACAAGGAAGTTGTCTCGAAAGTGGCGATCTCAGACGAAGCTGCAATAGCCGCACTGAGAAATTCCCTATGGTATGAATCCAGGTTTCGCGAAGAATTGCTGCTAAACCAACCACAAACGCTGGAGGACGCACTGCATAGAGCGAGCCGATTCATCAAGATGGAGGAGGAAAGAGCGGCGATGTCCCGCAAACATACCAAAGCTCATCATGGAAAAGAAAAAGAGGAACAGGTCAAACACCGGCAGTTCTACGAAGGACAAACAAAGCAAGATAGAGGGAAGAGAAGCGCGAACTACCTAGTAGAAGAGCGCAAACCAACAACGTACCAAAGAAGAGACGATGATAGGAACGCGTACTGCGAGTTCCACAATAGACAAGGGCACATCATGGCCGATTGTCGTCATTTGAAGGACACACTCCTGAAAAAGTACCAAGAGAATCGGGGGCGCAATGGACAGCGACGACCGAACCAGTACCCACCTCGCGTCAACAGGGAACGCTCCCAAAATTGTCCCCCAAACCAAGACCGGGACATGGGCGGCAGGTAGCAAAGACAGCCGGTCGATGAGGATATGGCCCCGCCACTGCGACGCCGCATTAATGTAATCCTAGGCAGCCTTAAAAGGCGCGGTGATAGTATCCGCACCATAGCGAAGCCAGAGAAACTAGTCCTAAACACGAGAGGCGCAGCGATCAGCAAACAAATGAGGCACGAGCCAATCCGATTCACCGTCGACGATCTTATCGGGATCAACGACACACTAAAGGATTTCATCCTCGTCGAGCTTATCATTGGTGATTACGAAGTGACCAGGATACTCGTCGACACATGCAGCTCGATCAACATAATCTTCAAGAGCACTCTTCAAAAAATGGAGATCGGCGAAGAAACGATCAAGAAAATGACGCATTCCCTTACCGGGTTCAGTGGGGATTTAGTAGAAATCATCAGAACCATCAAACTCCTGGTTTGAGCCGAAGGAAGCATCACCACGACAAAGTTCCAGGTGGTCGACGAGCACCCGATCTTAAACGCCATCTTGAGGACCCCATGGCTCGCAGCTACTAAGACTGCAGTCTCGATCTTCCACCAATGCGTCAAGATCCCATCGGCAAGGGGGACAGTGATCTTAAGAAGCAACCAACGAGCGGCAAGAACGTGTTTTATCGCGGAGCATAAAGCCCACAAAAGCAACGAGTTATAGCAACTACAGTTGGGACGCGCTGACATACCGGACATCCCCAAAGAGCGCGCAAACATTGATGAACAACACTATGAAAAAATCGACCAAGTTAACATCAACACGGAGAACCCAGATCGGTGCGTAGGCATCGGCCATAAGCTTGAGGAAACCATTAAAGCCGAGCTGGTCAGTTTCCTCAAAAAGAATTCCAACTCGTTCGCCTGGACGCTTGAGTCCATGATCGGCATCGATCCCAGCGTCACCTGCCACGAGCTCAACGACGACCCGACGTTCAAACCAATCAGACAAAAGCGTCGAAAGCTGGGCCCAGAGAGAGCACAAGCGGTGAACGACGAGGTGGAAAAACTACTGCGCACCAGATCCATTGCAGAAGTCAAGTACCCCGAATGGCTAGCCAACCCAGTTGTAGTAAAGAAGAAAAATGGAAAGTGGCGGGTCTGCGTCGATTTCACCAACCTTAACAAGGCCTGCCCAAAAGACAGCTACCCCTTGCCACATATAGACCGTCTCGTCGAGGCGACAGCTGGAAACGAACTACTCCCGTTCACAGACGCATTCTCAGGATACAACCAGATAGAAATGCACCCCGACGACCGAGAGAAAACAGCCTTCATAACAGACATAGGGACGTACTGCTACCGCATTATGCTGTTTGGATTAAAGAACGCTGGCGCGACGTACCAGAGGCTAGTCAACCGTATGTTCACCGATTTACTAGGGACGTCGATGGAGGTCTATATCGAAGATATGCTCGTCAAATCTTTGTCAAAATGGATCACATAGCGCACCTACGCTCCTGCTTCGCCATCCACAACAGGTACGAAATGAAGCTCAACCCGACCAAGTGTACGTTCGGCGTCACCTCCGGTAAATTCCTCGGGTACATCATCACACAAAGGGGAATAGAGGCAAATCCAAAGCAAATAAGGGCGTTGATCGACCTACCTTCGCCGAAAAGCACGAGAGAAGTACAGCGCCTAACTGACCGAGTCGTGGCGCTCAACAGGTTCATCTCCAGATGGACGGACAGGTGCCTTCCATTCTATCAACTGCTGCGCGACAATAAGAGGTTCGACTGGGACGAAAAGTGCGAACAAGCGTTCAAAGAACTAAAAGAGTACCTATCCACGGCGCTCATACTAGCCAAACCTGAAGACGGGGAGATGCTCTATCTCTACATCTCAGTATCCACGATGGTAGTCAGTGGTGTACTTGTAAGAGAAGACCGCGGTGAACAACGACCGATATTCTACACCAGCAAAACACTAGACGGCACAGAAATTCGCTATCCGACCTTGGAAAAGCTCGCATACGCTGTCGTCATCGCGGCGCGTAAACTTCGACCCTATTTCCAGTCACACACCACCGCAGTCCTGACAGCCCAACCATTATGCGCCATCCTTCACAGCTCGAGCCAGTCAGGACGAATGGCGAAGTGGGCCATCGAGCTGAGCGAATATGATATCGACTTCAGGGGGCGGACAAGCGCGAAATCTCAAGTGTTGGCAGATTTTGTCACCGAGCTACCACCAGAGCTTATCGAAGGCACAGAAGCTCCCCAGATTTGGATGTTGCACGTCGACGGATCCTCTTATTTAAGAGGATCAGGAGTTGGGATACAATTGGAGTCTCCGGAAGGTGAGGTACTGGAACAATCCTTTCGGCTCGGCTTCAATGCATCTAACAACGAAGAAAAGTACGAAGCGATTATAGCAGGACTCAAACTGGCTAAGGGCATTAGAGCAACGCAAATACGAGCATTCTATGACTCACAGCTCGTCGCCAGCCAATTCTCGGGAGACTACGAGGAAAAAAGCAAGAGGATGGATGCATATTTGCGCGTCGTCCAACACCTAGCAAGGAAGCTGCAATACTTCGAAATCGTCAAGATCCCAAGAAGCAAGAACAAAATCACAGACGCACTCGCGACAATAGCTTCAGCAAGTGACTCCAACATACGCCGCACCAAACTGGTTGAAAAAATAAAGAAACCAAGCATAAGCCTTGACTTCATCCATTTCATCGATGATCAGGACATTGCGGAAGACGACATCGAATTCGGAGCCGATCACAAAGCTCCAACCGCCGACTGGCGCGATGAGATCAAGCTATACATAGCCGACAGAACTGCACCTGAAGACAAATGGGCGACGAGGCGACTGAAGGCGAAAGCAGCCCACTACATGTTGATGGATGGACATCTACTGAGGCGCGACTCGACGGGCATCCTGCTCAATTGCCCCGACCCCGACGAAACGGAAAAAATCATCAGTGCAACGCACGACATAGCAGGAGGTAATCACTCCAACGACCGCGCTCTGGCACTCAAGATTAAGAAACACAGACATTTTTGGCCCACCATGATCGCAGACTGCCACAAGTGCGCCTTAAAATGTGAATAGTGCCCCAAATATCCACCAACCAACGGAACTCCTGCGTAGCTTGGTATCCCCATACCCCCTTCATGCGGTGGGCAATGGACATCGTCGGACCAATGCCCTCATCTCGCGGTCGGAAATACCTCATCATCATGACAGATTACTTCACCAAATGGGTCGAGGTCAAATCATACGCCAAAGTACATGACACCCAAGTGCAAAACTTTGTCTGGAAGTACATCATCTGTAGGCACGAACTCCCTTACGAAATCGTCATAGATAACGGGACGCAATTCTGTTCACATTAGTTCGAAGACTTTTGCTCAAGATGGAGGATTCGCCTCAGCCACTCGACGCCCCCATACCAACAAGGGAACAGTCAAGCCGAAGCAACCAAAAAAACCATCATCGACGGTTTGAAGAAGCGACTAGAGAAGAAAATGATCTTTGGGCAGACGAACTAGAAGGACTACTTTGGTCTCACCGAACAACGCCAAGAAGAGCGACGAATCAAACTCCATTCTCTCTCGCTCACGGCATCAAAGCCATGGTACCCTTCGAAGTCAACGCATACAGTCTCAGAAGACTGAAGCTACCCAAGAACAACGACACGAACGACGCAATACTACACGATCGTCTGGACGAAGCAGAGGAGAACCGAGACAAAGCACTGCTGCGCATCCAGAATTACCAACAGGCTGCGGTGCGCTATTACAACAAACACGTTCACGTGCGGTATTTTGGCAAAGGGGAACTGGTCCTTCGTAATGTTTTTGACAACACGAAAGAGTATAGAGTAGGAAAGCTCGACATCGGATGGGAAGGCCCCTACCAAGTAACAAAGGTCGTCAAACCTGGCGTCTACCAACTAGCCGACCTACACAGAACAATGCAGCCGCGCTCCTGGAACGCTCATCACCTCAAACTCTACCACTACTGAATCAGGTATGGCCGCGCCTCGAACTACGGATGGCTTGATCCCTTTATAATGGGTACGTAGGCAGCCCAAAATAAGGGTCCAGCTATAACACAAAAATATTAAAAAAAAAAATTGGGGGGGGGGGGGNAAACTCCAGTTCACTTCAGACTACGCGCAAATCAAAAAAAGCCGAGACCGATCTTGCCGAGGTAACCCTCGTAAATAATAATTCCATTTAAGCCAGGACCAATCTCGCCGAGGTAACCCTCGCAAACACCAATTCTGCCAAAGCGAACAAAGCCAAGCTCAGTCTCGCCAAGATAACCCTCGCAAAAATAATCAAAAGTCGAGCCACGCGCTCGCAGTGACGTTCTAGCTAAATGATCACTATGGGAATAAGGAAAAAATTAATACACAATAACACTTGCACACGAAAAGCCGAGCTAAAACCTCGCACGTTACAGCAAGCGATGATTACCTAATAAGCCGAGCCCAGACTCGCAAGATCATCGACGAGCTGGAACATAAGGATAAGCCGAGGGTAACGCAGCCTCGCCCCAATTTAAAAGATAAGCATAAGCCGCGACAAAACGAAACTAGACAAAAGCTCAAAATCAAAAGCGCGCAATACATTGAAAAACAAGTCTTTACAAAGCCGCAATCGCGGCCAAAATAACAAAAGAAGAACGTAAAGAAAAAGATAGAAAAAACAGAGAAAAATAAGGGCCTAAACAGCGCCATCATCCGCTTCACCATCCTTAGCAGCCTCGTCGTTTGCTCCAGCAGGCTGGATCGACGAACCCTGATCATCGACTGTCTGGACAACCACTTCAAACGGCCTTATCGGGCAAGCAAGATCTTCCGCAGTAAGTTCCACTACCTCGATCAGATCTCGGGCCTTTTGCTTTTCCTCGAGCTGTTATGCGAGAGACTCTCGAAGAAAATCAGGGACCATACCACCGAAGCCGACCACCATACTAAAGAGATCGCCAACCTTTGCAAAACACGCAATGGCCTCATCTAGCGGACGAGCTTCACGCATTCCATCCAAGTATTCTCGAATCTTTGCTAGCTGGGCGTCGACGGACGCAACCCAAGTTTCCTCAGCCTTCGCAATAGCCTGCCTGACCAAAGAGTCATGCTTCCTTATCACGTGCGACCTCTCCTTGTTCGCGTCATCGAGACGAGTGGCAAGCATTCGATTCTCCTCGATAAGCCTCTTCATTTCGCGCTCTAGACCCTTATTGCGCACAGTAAAACAGTCTCTTTCAACCTTCAACGCGTTGCACTCTGCCTCGGCAGCTTTCGTGACCGTGTTAGCTCTCTCGGCCATCGCAAACGCATCAGACGCTTGCGCCTCAAGCGTCTTACCCACTTCAGCCAACTTCTTTGCAGTCTCCTTCTCGCCCCGATACAGCCGAATGTACTTGTCCGCGTTCTCACGATTGGCTATAGCGGCCTCGCGAACAACTTTCATCTTCGCTCTGAACCACCTAAACATATGGTTCGCCATTTGACCGGTCTGCGCAGACAAAGATGGATTAACGAAGGTCGACAAAAAGACAACCTTATGAGAAAACTCACCCTGATATAAGACGTAGAGAACTCGTCGAATATCTCGTTCGAACGATCCTGCGTTGTCGACGGATTGGGAGCAGCAAAAGGGATCATTTGACTCACGAGCTCCCCGCAAGCGATAGGATCCTCATGCATCCTAAGCACATCCTCGTAGTGAAAACTAAAGGGAAGCCTCTCAGCATCCTCCAAATACTGCGACCCGCCATGGTCCAAAACTTCATCTCCCGTACCTTCGAAGCCGCCTCCCTCGGTCCTGTCTCCAACCTCATGACTGCCACGGGCATCAGCGTGAACAATTAAACACTCTTCATTATGAGGCTCGTCAGCAGCGACCTCTGTGTTTGCGGCAAGAAGCGGCTCAATTGGCATCTCGTTAAGCGGAGGAGCGTCAATTGGTTCTTTAATAACCAGCTTAGCATTAAAAGCCCTTTTCTGCGCCCTGAACTCATCAGCCGCGGTCCGCTTCCTCTTGGGCGAAGCTTGATGGACCCTCTTCCCAGCAGCCTTTTTGGATAACGCGGCTGCAGCAGCCGCCTCGACGAGATTATCCTCCTTGACTTTCTCTTCTTCGACTTTCTCTTCCTCGACATTTTCCTCCGCGACCTCCTCGCCCACATTCTCAGACTCCTCAGCCGCTTCAGGGACCACCACTGTTTGCAACAGCTTGGCCGCTTCTTCAGCTTGTTTCTTCAGAGCCGCAGCTCTCAACTCCTCAATGAATGATGATGACATTTTTGCTCGCCGAGATACCGGACAACGGTCCCAATCAACTGAAAAAAAGAAGGAAAGACAAGTCAATAACGACGCAGCATGAAGAATCCTGATGGACACAGTAATTGTAACACACCTCTAGCAAAGACGGGTCGACGCTGAGTGAGTTTTTCTCGAGTAATGTCTTTCCACAGCGTCAGTCCTAAATTTTGGATCTTCCTGATGTTCTCGAAGAATCCGGGAGAATATTTCCTGATGGGCAAGGGGCGATCTGCAATCGGAAGACGAGCATGTTAGTGCGAACTAAGGAAAATACGAAGGCAACGTGAAGCTCTACCAACGCGCATATTCCATCTCATGGAATAGTTGTAGGCACAAGGCGGCACAGATGCGTCGTTGACCTTCACGAAGAACCATCGACGTCGCCAGTCCCATATCTTCCTCGGCACCCCACCGACGACCCTATATTGATTCTTCCACGACACATAAAACATTCCCGTTGGGCAACAAACTTTGTCAACTACTCTCGTGCCTGTGGAGAACCTCGTCGCATCAGCAAAAAACGCGCTACAGACTTCGACCCCAACTTAAGCCGCCAAGAAAAGCATGCTCACCAAAGTGCGGATAGACGCAACATTATGTTGTGAGATACTTATACGACGCTTCGCGCAATAGGATACAAAAACTTTAGGAATCGGGAACCATAGCCGAGCACAAGTGAAATAATCCTTGAAGACAGCAAAGTAACCACGCGGTGGATTCCATGGTCTCTCCCTCAAACCCGGAACTCGAAAAACAAGGTTGGGATCGGTAAAGTCGCACTCGATGGACATTTTTCGAAGGCGCGCCCTCGTCATAATTGAAGGTTTGACCTCGGTCATATCGTCAACATCCGAAGGAGGAAGAGCAGACGAACCTTTCCCGTCCGGTCGAGGAACGAACGGTTCGAAAGTAGGCATCAACGCACTCTGCATGGCGTCGCCACTCGGGGGAACCCTCTTCTTAGGTTTAGAAGATCTCGATGCAGCACGCCTCTTCGCAAGCACTTCCGTCCTTACGGTCAGCGAGACCATATCCATCGGATCGTCCTGCGCGACATTACCTCGAGATTCTTTTCTTGTCGACAGCGGGATCGCGTCGATATGATCAACGAAGGAGTTTGTCCTATTCGCCATCTCGATCTGCTGCTTAGACGCGTCTTTTGCTGATTTCGCGACCCCACCTTCATCGGACGAGGTACTCATCATAGGATCTGTCCGACGAACCGATTCGCCAGCAGAGGATTCGATGGGCTGACTCGACGATGCTTCTTCAGACGCACTGGTACTACTACCAACGTCCAGGTTCATAAGGTCATAACCCATCACGTCGAAAAGATATTAAGGAAAGCTAGAGAGAGAGAGAGTAGAGAGAAGGGAGAGCAAAAAAAAATATACCTTTGATCAGAAATGCGAAGTAGGAACAATGAAGGAGCAAAGGGGTATATATAGAGGAAAAACCAGAAGACGAAGCGTCCCGGTCGAATGTGATGGGGAGACGAAGCATCAACCAAAGGAATCACCGGCAGACGAATCGGCAAAGAGACGAACGACCGGCAAAGAGAAACTTCCCCACGAAGCCAACCATCCTCGATCCCAGCGCTGACTGTTAGGAACGTCAACTCACCTAAGCGCACTGTTCGGGATAACGACGAAACAAGATAAAGAGCGACCTGGTGCGATTGAGCCCAAAAGAAAGATTGCGTCCGTCGAGCTGCACCTACGTAGGTCTCAACGAACTAGGGGGGACTTATTGTAGGATATGGGCCCAACACTCCCTAGGCCCATCAGCGCGAAGCCCACGATGAAAACAACGAAGTGAAGGCCCATCCCACCGGCGCGTCGAGGCACGTGGGTCTGCCGGCGCAACAGTACTCCTATCACCTCTCTAGCGCGGCAAATTGTCCCCTAAAAGCTAGATCGCTGCATGAACAGAGGACCTAGCTAACCACCCGCAATGATGACGAGACAGGTATAAAAAGAAGACCACCCCGAAGCGGAAGAGGGTTGGTTTTTAGAGAGAGAAAGTTCTAGAGAGAAGTCAGACCTCATTTCGAAGATCTAACACCTTTTCTCCTTAACTCTTTCGACGCGCTAAATTCCTGTAAAGAACTGTTAAGCGCGTCGGTATTGTCGACGCACCTGTTTTCGAGGAGCTGTAATCTTCTTTTATCAAATACGAATTCAAATCTTCGGATCGACGATCCTAGATTCAACACACATGTCAATTAAATTATATATATTCGTTTAGTACATCATCAAAATTGTTTGATTTTATAGGTTTTCACATAAAGTTATACTCTTATTTTGTAGTATTATTAATTATAAAGCTAACTGATTAGACAATTATAAATAAAATAACACAATAAAATATATCATATCTACAAAATAATTTAATTTTTTTAAAAAAATTTGATTACCCACAACTTATAACAAAAGCAAACCTACTTTTTATATATATATATATATAATGGCTGAGACTCTTTGTTGTGTTGATGTATGGTTAAAGGAGAATCTAAAACTGTCATTATATTAATATTATCTATGAAAATCTAAACATTTTTAAAATAATAAACACATAATAATAATCAATTAATGAAAGTTTAATTATATCATTTTTATTAACTTACAATTTCTTTCCAAAATTTCATGGTTTTATGATTTATTAAAGTTTCTTAATAACATACTAGCTATCAAGTTATATTAATTATAAATAAATATTTCAACATTTTCATCAAAAAATTGTTCTAATATTTGAATAATAAGTTCAAAAACATACATACCATTTATCATTTGTGTATACTAAAATGGAAAGAAATTCATTTTTTCAAATTATTATATAACTAAGACATTCAAATTAAAGAAATTTTAGTTCAACTAAATATATATCAAGATAAAATAATTGATGTATAGACGAGAAGATATTTTATATATATGGTTCTAACAAAATAAATAAAAAGAGATAAATTCTACATTGGTGGTTGACATATACGGCCTTGAAGCCAAGCATACCAAACTTGAACTTACGGTTTTATCGATAAATAAATTTTCTACCCTTATTTTCCAAAGATTTTCCTTAGTCTAGTGATTGGACTACTCATCAATACTCCTGTCGAGAGATTGAAACCTTCTTTGTACAATTTTGTTTTATTTTTTTTACTATATATATATATATATTATATTCTTGTAACTAAGATCTTATCAAAACCTCTTTGATACAACCGATTTGAGATTACTTCACAAAATAACCTAGAGTCTAACGCAAATAAATTCTTAGTTCAAAAATGAAACAAAAAACAAAATGCAAGAACACCAAGCAATTTAACCAGTTCGGCTCAATTGAAGCCTACATTTGGCCAACGTTTCCCTCGGAATTCACTAGTGAAATGATCATCATACAATGTTTGATTACAGAGATGAATAACAAGAAATCACACTCACACGAGCTCTTTTTCTCACCCGAAAATCAGCCCCAAGTGTTTCCCAATCTCTCAGACCTCTCGAACAATTGATTCACTCACCAATTACCCAGCCCAAACTTGCAATCTGAATCTGCAGAGAACTTCACCTTCCTTTTATAATCCAGCTCCGACGATAACAACCTCCAACGGCCACAACCAACTCTATTATTTTGTTAAAAACAGAACAAACCGATGACCATGAGTAAACTAACATCGAAATCATTAGGAACCATGTGACCGAAATCAAATTAGCTAAAACCAGCTGCTACTTGATTTAAACCGGACCTGAAATGAAATCGAACCAGATTAAACAATCTGCTCTAAACCGGGATTGATTCTGATACCAAACCCAACAAACTTCTCCTTGGTGCAAAATCACTTCCATTCCACTAGTTGAATCCCAAGCCTCGGATCCTGTTTTTTCTTAGTTGAACGAAACACCTAGTAAACCCAAGAAGTGCTTGAATTTACTAATTGACAATACCTTGGTGAAGATATCAGCAGGATATCATCAATATGAACCTTTAAAACCTGTACTTCACCATCAGCAACTTTGTTTCTAACAAAGTGCATTTTTGTTGCCATATATTTGGTTCTCTCATGATGAACATTGTTCCTTGCTAACTCCAGTGCACTCTGAGAGTCATAAAAGATCTCTACTGAGTCTTGATAGTAACCAAACTCCTCACTTAGTCCTCTTAGCCACATTGCTTCCTTAGATGCTTCTGTTAACGCAATGTATTCAGATTATGTAGTTGACAAAGCTACAACTCTTTGCAATGTTGATTTCCAGCTGATGACACAATTCCCTGAGATAAAACTGAAACCTGTAATTGATCTCCTTTTGTCCAAATCAGCTGCAAAATCAGCATAACAAAACCCATATATCTTGAAATATGATCCCTTTTTGAATAACAGACATGTTTCAACTGACCCTCTCACATATCTGAGCATCCACTTGACTGCATTCGAGTGAACCTTGATAGGCTTGATCATGTATCTGCTGATCATGCCCACAGGATAGGCAAGATCTGTTCTCGTACCAATCATTCCATACATCAAGCTGTCAACTGCATTACAATACGGTACATCCTTCATAAACTCTATGTCTTGATCAAGTTGATCTTCATTTGCTGCTCTCAGTTGAAATGAACCCCTAATGGCGTATGAACAACCTTTGATTCTTCCATTCTGAAAGTCTTTAACACTTTCTTCATGTAATCAGCCTGAGACAGTTTTAGAGTACCACTTACTCTGTCTCTGATTATGTCTATACCAAGAATCTTCCTTGCTGACCCCAAATCCTTCATATCAAACTTGGTTCCCAATTTTTCCTTTAATGTTGCAATCATCTGTTTATCTTTGCTAGCAACAAGCATGTCATCTACATAAAGGAGAAGATAAATGTAAGTACCATTAATTCTCTTTATGTAAACACAGTTGTCAAACCTGCTTCTCCTGAACCCCATTTCAATCATGAAACTGTTAAATTTTTGATTCCATTGTCTAGGACTCTACTTGAGTCCATACAGAGACTTCTTTAGAAGACACACCCGGTTTTCTTTGCCTTTCACCTCCTAGCCTTCTGGATGACTCATGAAAATTTGCTCTTCTAAGTCTCCATGTAAAAAAGTTGTTTTTACATCTAATTGCTCAATCTCAAGGTCTTCATTAACCACAATGGACATAAGATACCTAATTGAGACATGCTTAACAACTGGAGAGAATATTTCATTGTAATCTAGACCTTCCTTCTGAGCAAAACCTTTTGCCACTAATCTGGCCTTGTACCTAGGCTCTTCAACTCTAGGAATCCCTTATTTTAGTTTGAAAATCTATTTATAGCCTATCATTTTTCTGTTCTTAGGAAATTGGACCAGTTCCCAAGTGAAGTTCTTGTACAAGGACTCCATTTCCTCATCTGAGGCTTTCTTCCATTTGTCACTGTTCTTGTCTTTCATAGAATTTGCGTAGCTAGATGGTTCACACGCAAATATCTCTTCAGCTATTTCACATGCCATATTAACATAGTCATCATATCTTTTTGGTGGTCTAATATCCCTCCTTGTTCTGTCTCTAGCTAATCTGTAGCTATGTGGTTCTGTTTCTGATAAAGAATGGTCATTCTCATTATCTTCTCTTGATTCATAAGCTTTTATTTCCAGCTCTTCTTGATCATCCATGACTGTTAAATCCTCCCGATCAATTCCTGTATCATTTCCAGATAAATCATTAATACCCAGTATAATGTCAAGAAACTCAGTATTCTTTCTTGTTTATGGTTCCTTTAACAAACTCTTGTATTTTTCTTGCTCATTGAAGATAACATTCCTTGAAACTAAGCACTTCTTATCATCCAGAGACCACACTTTGTATCCTTTTACCCAAGTTGGGTAACCAATGAAAATTCCCTTTCTTGCTAGAGGTTGTAATTTTCCTTCATTTGTGTGAAAGTAACAGATGCATCCAAAACTCTTCAAATGGCTATATATTGGAGCAGATTTGGACCAAAATTCACATGGTATTTGATCCCCATTCACTTTTGTAGGAAGCTTGTTGATCAAATACATAGCAATGTTAACTGCTTCTGCCCAGAAGACCTTTGGTAGACCTGAATCACTTAGTATGTTTCTGACCCTCTTCAAGATTGTTCTATTCATCCTTTCCACCACTCCAATTTGCGAAGGTGTGTAAGGAATGGTTTTATGTCTTTTTATTCCTTGTTCACTGCAGAATTTGTCAAATAATAAGTTGCATAACTCCAGACCATTGTCTGTTCTCAACTTCTTTACCTCCAAGTCTGACTAATTTTCAACTAGAGTCTTCTAGTCAATGAATTTTTCCAGAGCTTGATCTTTAGTTTTCAAGAAATAGACCCATATCTTTCTGGAGAAATCATCTATGTTGCTCATAAAATAATGGCATTTGCTAAGTGATTCTGGTATGTTTGGAGAACCCCAAAGATCTGCGTGTATATACTTAAGGCATTGTTTACTGGTGTGTTTACCTTCTCCAAAACTTGTCCTAGTAGCCTTCCCAAACATGCAGCTCTCACATAGTTTCTGGTTAACATCCTTTTGTTTCTTGATGTAACCTTTCTTCATCAGGGTATCAAGGCTTCTCTTACTGATATGCCCCAACCTATAGTGCCATAAGCTGGAATCAACCTGAGTAGATGTTGCATTACTTTCACCAGTCCGTGTGTGACCAAGAAAATGGTGTAGTTTACCATTCCTTTTAGCTTTCATAACTGTTTTGCATCCTTTCTTGATGCTTAAGATGCCATTTTCATAACCGAAATAACATCCTTGGCTCTCAAGAGTTCCCAATGAGATCAGGTTTCGGCTAAAGTCTGGTACAAACCTTACCCCCTTTACTGATACCACACCTCCATATGAGTTCTTTAAGTGAATGGTTCCTATGCCTTTTAGAGATGACAGACTCTCGTTTGCCATTCTCACTGTACCTTCAACATACTCATTTAACTCTGCAAACCACTCTTTTCAATGAGTCATGTGGTATATGCATGTTGTGTCAAGTATCCACACTTCATTAAAATCAACATTCCCAGGCGTGTTAGCCTCAGTGATCATCAGAGCTTCTATGAACTCTACTCCTGTCACTGCAGAGGATTCTCCTGTTGATTTCTTTTCCTGGTTATTCTTAGCTCCTCTCTTTGGACAATTTCTTTTGAAATGTCCTTGCTCTCCACAAGTCCAACATGTTAAGGTCCCTTTCTCTTTGGACTTAGCCTTTTCCTTTCCTTTTCCTTTGTTGTTTGAATCTTTACTTTGAGTTCTTGCCTTTTTAGCATTATTCAAATACAAACCTTATGCTTGAGGTTTTTTAGCTTTTGTATTTGCTCCCAATTCAAGTTGTTTTAAATTTATGGCATTAATCACTTCATCAAATGTTAGTGCAACCTTTCCATACTTCAAAGTATCCCTTAGGTGATCAAATTGCTTTGGCAATGACATAAGCAATAAGATTACCATATCCTCATATGTGACTGTTACCTTCACATTACCAAGGTCTGTGATTATCCGCAAGAACTCATCAATGTTTTGTTCAATGGAGACAGATTCATTCATTCTGAAACCATACAGTTTCTGCTTCAAATATATTCTATTAGGCAATGACTTAGACATGTACATAGCATCTAAGACTCTTAGCATTCCACATGCAGTTCTCTCCTTAATAATTTTCCTAAGGACTTGATTTGTGACACTTAGGATGATAGTACTACATACCTTCCTTTGTTTCTCAGCTATTTCTAGCTCATTCTCTGTGGATTTTGGCTTTGAATTTGTTAGCTTAACTGAGCTTTCTTCTGCGGATTCATCTTTGGTTGATGTGGACTCTTCCTTTAGCTCCTCTTGTTCCTGGATCTTGAGAGATTCCATCAGACCTAGGATTTTCAGATGAGCCAGCAGTTTCTCCTTCCATAGGTTGTAATCGATTGTACCATTAAACTTCTCCATATCAATTCTTGAAGAAGACATTGCGAGTTTCGATTCTACAAGACCTTAAACAACTAATCCTAGAGCTCTGATACTACTTCTTGTAACTAAGATCTTATAATCTTTGATACAACTGATTTGAGATTACTTCACAAAACAACCTAGAGTCTAACGCAAATCAATTCTTAGTTCAAGAATGAAACAAAAAACGAAATGCAAGAACACTAAGCAATTTAACCAGTTCGGCTAAATTGAAGCCTACATATGGCTGAGGTTTCCCTCGGAATTTACTAGTGAAATGATCATCATACAATGCTGGATTACAGAGATGAATAACAAGAAATCACATTCACACGAGCTCACTCTCTCACCCGAAAATCAGCCCCAAGTGTTTCCCAATCTCTCACACCTCTCGAACAATTGATTCACTCACCAATTATCCAGCCCAAACTCGCAATCTGAATATGCAGAGAACTTCATCTTCCTTTTATAATCCAGCTCTGGCGATAACAACCTCCAACGGCCACAACCAACTCTATTATTCTGTTAAAAACAAAACAAACTGATGACCAGGAGTAAACTGACATCAAAATCATTATGAACCAGGTGACCAACATCAAATAAGCTAAAACCAGCTGCTACTTGATTTAAGCCAGACCTGAAATGAAATCGAACCAGACTAAACAATTTGCTCTAAACCGGGATTGATTCTGATACTAAACCCAACATATATATATATAATTAACCAACTGTATAATTTATAAAAACTTGTGGCCCAAAAATCTGTAAGACCGACACTGGTGGTTGATGTTGTGGTTTTAGAGGCAGAGATAAAATTTAATGTGAAAGTTTCATCGGAGGTTCACATTTCGCTTCGAAATCATAATCGGAATCAGAAACTTTTGGTAGTGCGTGGAAGCGTGATTCCATAAATATTAAATTTGGAATCGTTTTAGAAGCAATGCTATAACTGTTGTAATTCCATAAGTCTTTTTATATATTTCAAATATATTTTTACCACAATTACACAAATGAAATTAAAAACATAATAAATGAGATCAATGTCATTCTTTAAATTCACATATATATGTTTAATGATTTAGAAGACTACATTCAACATAATTCTAACTTGATTATTATTTGCTATGTATACTACATCACCTTTCATTTTTTTATGTTTTATTGAAAATATATTTTGAATAATTTTATTTATTCTTTCACAAGTAAAAGAATATCGGTGAATACATTATCTATATATTTGTGACAAATATTTTTTAATATTTTAGTTTCGCATTTTCAAAAAATTACTCATGTATTCGATTTCTATTTCCTTATTAAAATTTTATTTTTAAAATTTTTTATATGTTATATATATATATATATATAATTGCTCTTCCAACTTATACCTATTTTGTCGTTTTTTTAAAAAATTGCTCTCGTGATTCCAAACACTCACGCGTCCGTTTCTGATTCTATGCTACTTAAGATTTTTATAAAGCTTGAAGTATGGATCAATAAGCTAATGTGAAAAGGTTTGTTGGATAAATAATTTATTCAAAATAAATGTGTAATTCAATAGTAAAACAACTTTAAAATCCACAAAAAACACTTTAAAATCACTAGAAATATGTTATTTAAATTATTTTTAATAATGGTGGATTTTATAAGATTTTAGAAAAAATTAATTTGAATAACTTTGAATTTTATAAAAATTATAAAATTCTTATTTAAATAACATTAAATTTATCATTTTAATACACATTATTTAAAACAATATTTCCAATACACCCTAAGATAATATGTATCTTATTTTTTCATTCTTTGACACGTGAGTAATTTTTCCGTCGAGATATGTAGAAACTATCGAGAAGAGCCGACTATAAAAATATAAAATACCAAAATCATGTAAGTCATTATCGACCATGTTATTCATACGAAATCACTGTATTGAAGTCTATACATAAAGTATACAACACTACACTACTTTATTTGATGACTTAATTAATGTTACACATCTTCTCCATAGTCTATCCATGTGTTAGACAGCGCCAAAAAGTGCAACTTTCTTATAGAACACCTTTTCTCATTTTCTTTTTAATTTACAAGTTTTCTACAATTCTCGTGAATATTCTAAGACATAGAGTTTGTAAACACAAATTTTATTCAATATGAACGTATATATTTGGTTTATATACAAAATTGAATTTTGGTTTAATCATAACAAACATTAAATCAACTCTAACTAACACTTAACCAACTATAAGCTTGTATGTTTGTCTGTTGGTAGCGACCAACGACAGCAACAGCGACAACAATAGCAATAATGCCAAATTGTTGTTCGTTTATCTGTCGCTGATCGTAGCGACCAGCCGCAGCGACTCTTTTCAGCGACAGCGACTACAATTTTCAGTCGTTGCGACTGATCGCTGCGACCGATCACTGCGACACCTAAACAAATAACGACTGGTCGTAGCGACTCATATTATAAAATAAATAAATATCACTTTAAATTAAATTAAACTTAGAAAATTATAATAAATTTATAAAAAATATAACAAATTCATACAGATAATATTTAATCTATAAAAAATAAAACAAATTCCAAAATATTTTAAAAACTAAAATAAATTCATTTTTAAAATATATTTTCAAAAATTAAAATAAAGTAAAAAATTAAAACCAATTGAAATAATTTTTAACTACTTTAATAAAATATAAAATATTCAAAATTTGTTTATATTAATAAAGGTAAAATATAATATAAAAAATATAATTTATAAAATAAAATAGGTCACAACGACTACCAAACGAACAACATAACGACAGTCGCTGCGACTGCAAAACGAACAACAGAACAAATTGTTGGTCGCTATCGCTAATCGTTGTCGCTAGCGACAGGCAAAAGAACATGTCCTACATTACAATCTAATACCCTCCCCTCAAGATGGAAGACACAAATTGTGAATTCTATTCTTGGACAAAAGATGCTTGAACAAACCAGGTTGTACTGGTTTTGTCATCAAATCAACCAATTGATTTTCTTATTTTACATGTAAAGTCTTCATGAAACCATATTGCACTTTGTCCCTCACAAGATGGCAATCTATCTCTATATACTTTGTCCTTTCATGGTAAACTGGATTATTAGCAATATGTAGAGCAAATTGATTATCACAGTAGAGGTTTGCTAGTGCTGTTGGTTGACAACGTAGGTCTATAAGTAGTGAAGTCATCCACACTAACTCATAAGTAGCATATGCCATTGCCCTGTATTCTGCTTCTGAACTGCTCTTGGAAACTGTGTGATGTTTCTTTTCTTTCCAAGACACCAAAGCATTTCCTAAGAACACACAATATCCTGTTACAAACCATCTTGAATCTGGACAAGATGCCCAATCCGCATATGAAAAAGTTGTTCATTTGAGGTCTGATCTTGCTGGATAAAACAATCCTTGAGCTGGTGCATTCTTGAGGTATCTTAGTATTCTCTGTGCTGCCTGGAGATGAGCTGTTCGTGGAGTTGAGACAAATTGACTAAGCTTATGTACTGCATAAGTAATATCAGGCTGTGTATGAGTGAGATATAGTAAGCGTCCAATCAGTCTTTTATACTCTGTTACATCTTAAAGAACTTCACCATCTGAAGCAGATAACTTTGAAGATGGATCCATAGGAACTGTAACTGGTTTGCAACCCAAAAAACCAGTCTCCTCCAAGAGCTCCAATGTATATTTCCTCTGATTAACTGAAATACCAGCCTCCGTTCTTGCAATTTCAAAACCAAGGAAATATTTTGCTTGGCCTAAGTCTCTGAGCTTAAACTGAGATTTTAGATAATCCTTGAATGACTTGATCACAACATCATTATCGCCAATTATCAGTATATCATCTACGTAAACAAGAACAACAATGAACACCTTGGATTCTAATCTGAAAAATAATGAATGATATAAAGGTTCTTGTATAAACCCAGCTGCCAAGATAACAAAGGATAGTTTCTTATTCCACTGTCGAAATGCTTGCTTAAGTCCATATAGAGACTTCTGAAATTTACACACTGCATTTGATGGAACTGAGGCACCTGTTAATGTTGTATAACCAGGTGGTAATGCCATGTAGATCTCTTCATCTAGATCACCATTCAAAAAGGCATTACTCATATCCAATTGGGAAATATACCAATTATTGGCAGAAGCAAGAGCTATTAAAGCTCTAAATGATCCCATTTTGGCTACTGGAGATAAGGTATCCAGAAAATCTAATCCTTCTAACTGTGTATAGCCTTTATCCACCAAGCGTGCTTTGTATCGTTCTATGCTTCCATCTGGATTATATTTAATGTTGAACACCCATTTACAACCAACAGGATATTTACCTTTTGGTAGATCACATACAGACCAGGTTTCCTTAGTTTCCAGTGAATCCATTTCAACTTTCATGGCCTGAGTATATTCAGCTGATGCAATAGCCTCTTTGAAAGTTTGGAGGGGGGGGGTTTAGTTGGGGAAATAGAAAGTTTAAACTGTTTGTGAGTGGGACTGAGATTGTCATAAGATAAAGAAGGAAATGGGATAAGAAGTGGTGTTTGTGGGATGAGATGGGAATGAAGTATCTTTTTGTAGTAGAAACATATGATATTGATCAAGTTATGCAGGAGCTTTAGACTGTCGTTTTGGTCTTTGAACTGATATATCAGTTTCTGATGGCACAAATTTAGGTACATGTCTAGGTAAAGAATTAGTCAAAGAACCAGATGCAGGATGCAATGAATCATGACTTGAATCAACATGTGAAGATGAACTAGATGCAAGTAAAACATCTTCATTATCAAGAGAACTATCACAAATCTCATGTAATGTATCATTGAAGTTTTCATGTAAATCAAAACAAGCAGGAAACAGAGAATTTGAGAGTGGTAAAGGTAAACATACTGATCAAACAAATCATTTGCAGTTTCTTTCATTTTTCAGTTTAGCAAAAGGAAATATATGCTCATGAAAAACAACATTTCTCGTTATGACAATCTGATGTGTTTCAATATTCAACAACTTATAACCTTTGTATCCTTGTGGATAACCAAGAAACACACAAGAATTTGCATAGGGTGAAAATTTATGTCTATCCTTTAGTAAAGTGGAAGCAAAACATAAGCAGCCAAACACTCTTAAATGATCATAAGCAGACAATTTTCCAGTGAGCAATTCAAAAGGGGATTTATCATCTAACAATGGAGAAGGAGTCCTATTAATTAAGTAAACAGCTGTCTGAATGCAATCACCCCAGTAAATTAAAGGTAAGTGAGATTGAAACAAAAGAGATCTAGCCACATTAAGTATATGTTGATGTTTCTTCTCCACAACAGAAAAATAATAGCTTTTACTTTTACTTTATATTGAGACTCAATGAAGATCAAGAATTCAAGACATGAAAAATAATGTGTGATCCCTTTTGATTTTAACATATCAGTAAAATGTAACTCTGGGGCATTGTCAGAACTAATAGCTTTTACTTTTACTTTATATTGAGACTCAATGAAGATCAAGAATTCAGGAAAAATTGTAACAACATAACTTTTATTCTTAAGCAGATATACCCAAGTGCATCTAGTACAATCATCAACAATAGTCAAAAAATATTTATTACCATCAGTACTAGTAACATGAAATGGACCCCAAACATCTAAACGCAACAATCAAAAGGTGTTTTTGAAATATTATTTGTTGAAGGAAAGGACAATCGTTTTTGCTTTGCTAAAGGAAAAATATGACAAACTGAATCATGATCAGATTTTACAAAAGGAATGTCTAAAACTTTTGAAAGCATTTTGATTTTATTTTGAGAAGGGTGACCCAACCTATTGTGCCAGGTCTCTGAAGTCACTTGAGAAACTGAAAATTTTTGATTATAAGAAATACTTTTGAAAGCTGGAGTCTCCAGAACATACAAATTGTGATGGAGGTTACCCTTCCCAATCATGAAGTCCAGAGTATGATCCTGATTTAGGAAAGGATCATGAGTCAGAATGTAACACATTTTTGCAGAAAACAGAACACAAAAAGATGTATTCCTAGTCAAAGCACTAATACTCAACAAATTAAATTTAAACTAAGGAACAAACAACACATAATGAATGGTGAGAGAATCAGATAATACAATTGAACCAGAAAGTGTAACCGGAATATAAGTGCCATCAGGAAGTGTAACAGATGTGTTACTAATGGATTTTGTTTTATCAAACAGATTTAAGTCAGAACAAACATGACAACTAGCTCATGTATCTATGACCCATATCTTTGTAGTTAAAGTAAGGCTATCTCTCATTACCAGTGAAGAAAGGATTTGAAAGTTCATGATATTAGTACCTGTAGCAGGTGTGATATGAGGCTGAGGTTGAGAGGTAGAGAATGTACCATCAACTAAGTTGAAAGTACTGCCTGAAATCTGTGATATATGATTTGAAGATGCATTAGCATTCTGCAAAGCATTGAGGAATTGTTGTAACTGTTCTGATGTGAATAAATATGAAGAAACATCCTGTTGATTGAGATTATGAGTTTGTTTATTTGATTGAGAGACCAGATTTACCACATTCTCCCGTATTTTTGGTTTTGGGGGACCATATTTAGCTGGCTTGATGTTGCCTTGAGTCTTGTATCCTGGTGGGAAACCATGAAGCTTATATCATCGGTTGACTGTGTGTCCCACTTTACCATAATGTGAGCAGATTAGACGATTAGAGGATATGTGATTGTTGTAAGTAGCAGCAGCAATTGTCTGAGAGGAGTCAGGTACAACTTCAGTAACTTGAAAATCAACATTGCTTGAACTTTTCATGGATCTCTGTCTTTCTTCTTGTGTTACTAAGTTGAACACCTTAATGATTGATGGTCTTGGTTCCATCATCAAAATATGACCTCTAGTAGCTGTGAAGGAATCATTGAGTCCCATTAAGAATTTGAGTACTCTGTCTTGTTCTTCCCTCTGAGTAATACGCTTCAAATTAGCACAATACATGTTTCCACAACAACAAGTAAATGGATCCTCATGATTTTTCAGTTCTTCCCACAACTGCTTCAAATGAGTGTAATACTCACTGACTATATGTGATCCTTGAACCTCTGAGTAAAGTTGTTGTTTAATCTCAACTGTTCTTGGACCATCACTTTGTTTAAATTGATCTTGTATATCTAACCACATTTGTCTAGCTATGTCAAGGTACATGATACTCTTGGCAATTGACTTATCAACATCATTCACTATCCAAGTAGAAACTATACTATTACATCTACACCAAAATGCGTAATCAGGATGTGTGTCACTAAGTTCTGAGAATGAACCATTAACAAACACTTTATTCTTAACACCTAAGGCTAGCAACATCGACCTACGCCATGAACTAAAATTCCCTAATCCAATCAATTTCTCAGAGACTAAAGAAATACCAGCATGATCTGCACTATGAACGTACAGAGGATTTGAATTCAGATCAGATAATGACGCCGATGGAGGAACCGGATTTTCAACTTCAAGATCATCCTCATGATCTTGTGTATCTTGATTTGAGCTTCGTGATCTCATATCGGAAGAATAGGAGATGGAATGAAATCCAAAATTTCAAATAAAACGAAGAAGAAAGATCGCAAGAAGCGATACCAAGAAATCGCGAAAAATGCATAAATGGAACAAGAGAAGCTCGAAATTAGCTTTTGGAATGGATTTACTCATTGATAAGAGGAGAATCGAAGATGGTTAAGCTCAATTGAAGATGAATTTGAGCTCAAAAGATTTGGCGGAAAAACTTTGCTCTGATACCATATTGAAGTTTGTAAACACAAATCTTATTCAATGTAAAACGTATACATTTGGTTTATATACAAAATTGAATTATAGTTTAATCATAACAAACATTAAACCAATCCTAACCAACATTTCACCAACTACATTACAATCTAATATAGTTTGTTGACTTAAAAGATAGAAGAAATCTCAAGCTAGAAAATGCAAAAGATTGCGTGTTGATACTGAATTAGCAAAATTTTGATGGACGTTATAGTGTATTTTAATATATAAATGAAGAAAAACAACAAGGTTACGACATTTAATCTAGTGACTTGTATAATGGCTTTTTAGGAAAAAGAAGCAAAGAAAAGTCCAACACTTCAAGGTTGTGTTGGTCACTTTCCACTTGTCGAAGCAAGTGACTTCTCAAATTAAATAAAAAAATCTGACTGTATAAAAATCTTTAATGTAAATAACAAAGGAGTCAATGTCAATGCCGACCATAGGAGAGAATATGACTTAAAACGATAAATAGATCTTCTTTAAAACAAATAAAACAGAAGGTTAATAATCCAAGGATGATCTGGTATTTGTGACTAAATTATTATTGATAATCTAATAATCAAATTTCTCTTAAGACTAGTCACACTTCACAACGTATTACTATTACTGTGGGCACACTAATTGACCCGAATCTATTAGTGGGCTCGTGTCGGATTACACGGTGGGCAGAGGACGTTCAGCGCGCGGAGCACGCAGTGAGCAGAGGAAGCTCAGCGCGCGGAGCGCGCAGTGAGCAGAGAAAAGCTCAGCGCGCGGGGCACGCAGTGAGCAGAGGAAGTTCAGCGCGCGGGATGCGGAGTCCACTGCGAACAAAGAGGGCTCAAGGCATAATGGGATGATCGAGGCCCGCGAAAGGAAGAAATGGAAAATGGGCCGGTAAAGCCCATCCCGAGCAGAGCTCCATGCGGATCGCCTTAGTGAGCT
>OVBE01003467.1:0-26738 GCA_900406425.1 Iberis pinnata
CTTGATAAATGGAATCAACCTAAGCAATCAACAGACCTAACTCCCGTTAACGGTACAATACCTAGAAGGCAAGAAGAACCAACCTACTAAAGCCAAAAAGCCCCCTAGTCATCCAACCCCTTAGGCTGAGATGCATATCCTAAGCATCTAAGGCGTTTCGTAAGGATGAGCTAATCTCTGAAATCACCATGATCAGGCATTCCATTGAACGTTTTTCGGGCGTTGGAACGCCCAAGATCAGATTTTGATTGGCGTAAAAGAAACCAGAATTAAGCACAATGAAAAAAGGGATGTATATGAAAACAAGCTTAGGTGCTAAGGTAAGATCAGGAAATCAATCCTAGTCTACCCCATCCTCAGGAACTTCAGGAAACTACTCACTACTCATGGATATGAAAACAGGAAAAACATAAATCATAACTTCAAACCTAAACATGATGACCAAATGTTAAACAGCAAGAACAGTAAAAACTCAAACCCAGAAAATAAGAATAACAATGGAACAGTAACAAACCTAGAAAATGATCAAAGTTTAAAACAAAAGATTAAAAGCAAAAACAGAAGATCATTATGCACCAGATAAACAAGAATCTAAAACTAAGCAGAAAAGTAAAAGAAAACAGTAGATTAGCATAAAACTTAAAAGATTCTGGGTTTTTACACCAAGAACAACAAGAACAACATAGGAAACAAAAACCTAAGACAAAAACCTAAAAAGGAAACAAAAAACAGAACTTGTTAAAAAGGAGGCGCTTTAGAGCTTATATAGTGTTCAGAGGAAAGCCTTAAATCGCACTAAAGAAAAAAATAATCATTGGCTTGGGTCTTGGGTCAGGTCCATTATGGATTTGAGGTTGTCGGGTCAGAGCTTGAGCTGATGCATGATCGATCCATGCTGAGGTTGAGACCGATCTGTAGGTGGTGTTGCCTTAATGGGATCGATCTAGACGTTGAAACGGGATCGATATAGAGGTGAGTGTGGGATCGATCCAACGTTGAAGCGGGATCGATCCAAAGGTGAGTGTTGGATCGATCCAAAGGTGAGTGTTGGATCGATTCAAGGTTGAAGTGGGATCGATCTAGAGGTTGAAATGGTGAGATCGATCCATGATGTTGAGTGGGATCGATCTAGGTTGAGTGTGGGATCGATCCATGCTGTATGCTGGTCCATTACACATATTATGCTCCTTTTCTAAATTCACACAAAACCATCCTGAAAACTCCTGAAAGTCCTGAAAAATCTCCAAAATGCGTGCATATGCGAATACTAATGCAAAAGTCCCTAAAAATCACAAACTTACTGAAAACAACATAAATGTGATATATGTACACCCAAAGACCTCAAAATTGATGCTAAAGGACTTCTAAAAACCATGAAAATTCATAGTCATCATTGATCTACTGTTTTATGCTCTTAATCTCGTTTTTGTCTTGATCATCATTTCTGGGTTCTATTACTGTTTCATTTGATCATTTTTTTTCTCGGTTGGTGTTCTTGGTATTCTTGATCATCATCTTCTATATCTCTGATTTTTCTTCTTGGTCATTAGTTTATGGGTCTCAGATATTCCGGTTCTTGTTGTTCTTCATAGTTTGAATTTTTGATCATGATTTTTGCTTAGCATTTTCGTTTTCTGGTTTTTCTGATTTTATAGTCACCATGTGTAGTGAATAGTTACTTAGGTTCCATGAGGATGGGGTAGACTGGTGTTGAATCCTTGTTTTTCTCAGATGCCTAAGTTGATTGTTTATAGATCCCTTCTGTTTCACTGTTCCTCATGCTTATTTCTTTTTGATCAACGGAAATCTTATATTAGACATTTCCGCACCCAAAAGGTGTCTGATGAAATGTCTAAACAAGTGATTTCAGATATTTGCATGTCTAGCCTAAGAGATTAGATGTTTAGGGTGTTTATTGGCTTTAGCAGATTGGTTCTTCATGCCTGATAGGTAGTGTTCCGTTAACGAGAGTTAGGTCTGGATATTGCTTAGGTTGAAATCATTTATCAAGAGATTGGACTTGGTTTTTTATGAATTTGTTGTCTAGGGATTAGCTTATTGTTTGAGGTATGTTAGGTGTCTGGGTAGTTCAGGGAGGATCACTGGTCAATTATCCCCATCCTTAGGAACTGCTTCCTTTGATTGCATTTTAGTACCATCCCCTTTCCTGCTTTTACTTCACTTGCTGTTTACCCTTAGTTTTTGTTTATGCATGTTAACTTTTGTGTCTTGTTTATTTTCTGCATGTTCAGATCGTTTAGGACTTGTTAGTTAACAACTCATTTTCTTGTTTGGTCTGAATCAGTAGGCTCAATTACATCTAAAGTGGTTAATAACATACCTATTTGGAATGACAATCTATTTATACTACAATGACAATGATAGTATGATAGGAATTGACCTATAAAAAAACTTTACTATCAAAAGGGTTTTTCCATATTTCACTTACTATAATAAAATTTGATTTTCATTTTTAATATAATTTTAAGGGATTTGTCCCATGTTAGCTTTCCACTGTTTTAACTTGGAATAATAATAATTTTAAGGGATTTGTCCCATGTTAGCTTTCCACTGTTTTAACTTGGAATAATCTTACTTTAATGCATAAGATACTTTTTCATTTATGCATATTTTTGTAATCTAATAAACATTATGGTGAATGCGGGAAAATGGATTATCTATGGCAACGAGACGTGGGATTTCAAATTAGACATATCAAGACTTCGACAGTGTTTTACTGTTTAAGAGATTAGTACGTAAGAGACACTGCAAATTTTGTTTTGAATGAGTTTGAATTACTACAACAACAACAAGTGAAGTTGGAACTTACATACTGTGAACGAAACAATGAGATGTATTGACTGGTTGGAGTTGATTTCGATTGTGATTTGCAGTCAATTATAAATTGTAACATAGGAATGAAAACCCTTGAACTTGTTTGCTTCATTCAAACGATTAGTCAATGGAGAGCTTGTATTTTTGGGAACGAGTTTTGAAGCGAATGTGGCACGTAGAGAAAAACTTGATTTACAGACTGTTGACATTAAAGGGTGTAATGCATTCGATGATGCAACATTGATAGTAGGACTTAGAAAAATAAATAAAAATAAACATCAAAATTAAGTATCCATCAAAAATAAAGTAAATCACAAATACTATAATTTATAAACCAAATATATGATCTGCTCCGTTTTATACATAAATGTATATATTTATATAGTTGAATAATTACATATATACTATTATTATTCTATTCATATAATATTAAAAATCTTATTTATAATTTTATTATTATATTTTAATAAAAAAACTAAAACTAAAATATTTTTTATTTTGTCATTTTGTTAATTAAATTGTAATTTTTTCCTATATATTTCACATTTTATACTATGTTGTCTTCTATTACAGAGGGGATCTGATATACGAAAATACTCGGACTTCAACATATATCCAGATGTTTGGATATCCGAATAACATCAAAGCAAATAAGGATCAAAAATATGATTGTCTGTGTACGAAGGGGAGCGGATCGCAGATACCTCAAAAATATATGGTATTTGCTCTACGCCTACCCCTAATTGATAGCGTTAATAGATGCACACGAAGCGTTGAATGGAGCGGTGAATGTTCTGGTGAACAATGAAAGCACACTCGTGAACAAGTCTCGCGATGCACACAAAGTGTTAGATAGAATAGTGAATGTTGAAAGTGCACTCATGAACGAGTATGATGAGCGTTCGTCTAAATCAGAAGATGAGCCGATTGTATGCGAGTATATTGAGTGTGAGAACGATGATGGTGGGGGGAGAAATTGAGGAGGATTGTAATTATGACTATTGGGAACCTTCATCAACAAGGAAAGTAATAAAATTATAAATGGGTGAGATAATGACAATGATGACTTTATTGATCCTCCTGATACAAAAAGATATGATATGTCCCTTGCCCTTGAGTATTGTACTAGAGATGTTAGTATGCAGGAGATTTATGGTTTTGAGGACGTTGAGCCAAAACAAAAAACATATGAGTTAGGTGACATAGAATTAAATACATAAGATGATATTATTTACAAAGACATGATATTTAGGAGCAAGGAGAAGTTCAAAATCAGCATGTCAATTTATAAAATTAAGTGTCTGTTTCAAGATTAGTCTGAATGAAAATTTTAAGGCAACTATGTGTTGCATTGATAAGAAGTGTTCCGTCTCAAGGTTAATAGACATAGAAAATTTAAGCCAACTATGCGCTGCATTGATTAAATATTACATGCTGATACAAACACGTCTTGTAGCTGGAAAGAGACATTTATATCCTTTGTATCTATCACTGTAACCTATGAACATACATTTTAGGGAATTAAGATCAAACTTGTTACTTGAATAGTGTCGAAGTGTTTGATAACATCCACGACCAAATTTTCTATGAGGTGCATAATTAGGGGTTTTTCCAAATATAACTTCGTAAAAAATTTTGTTGTTGTCTAGAAATGATGATAGAAGTATGTTGGACTGAAAAATATCAATAACAAAGGCTTTTATCAAGAAATTTTGTGGAAATTTGTTGTGAAATAGCATTGTCAAACCAAGTTATATGAAATGTCTATGTTTCCTCTTTACAAGCTTATTTTTATTGAGGCGTGTATACATAAAATGGGTTGTTTATTCCATGATTTTCCAATTAAGTTATGAACATTATACTCGTGAACTCTCATCCTTCATCACATTGAATTATTATGATTTAATACTGAAATTGATTTTAATGAAAGTTGTGTAGAAATCTAATTCAACCTTTAAAAGATAGAATTAGGGAAGTTAATAATGGGTAAAAGTCCAACGGGTATCTATTATCTAGTTAAAATACTAAGCCCAATAATCTCCATGTTTTTTAGAAATAGTAGTAGAGTATTTGTAACGTCTCCTCTTTGGGCCGCTACTACCGAACCCAATAACCCATTAGTATAATAATGTCCGCTTTGGATCCAAATGCCCACACAACTTTCTTATTGGATACTACTCCAAAAGACCTCATATTAATTTGGGATTGAACTTCTTATATATCAGCCAATTCTTGGCTAATTTTCCGATGTGGATGTTTGTCATTGACCACGCTGCTCCAACAAATCACCCCAGTAGAGAATGCAACGTACTCGTTGCATACTAGTGTGCCCTCTTGATTCCATCCTAGAATCAACCGCGCTCTGATACCAACTTGTAACGCCCCACTCCCTCGACCGCTACTACCAAGCCTTATAACCCATTGGTATGTTAATGTCCACTTTGGACCCACAGACCCGCACAACTTTCTTATTGGGTACCAATCCAAAATGCCTCTTACTAATTTGGGATTGGACTCCTTATATATCAGCCAAATCTTGGTTGATTTTCCGATGTCTGATGTTTGTCACTGACCACGTGAGTCCCACATTATTACCCGAATGAGTTTTTTTAATATAAATACTACTTGGCTATACCTTATCGGGTATTAGGTACCTGTGGGGTTTGAACTCTCAAATCCACCTGTTCTTTCTCATATCGTGAAATGTTTTAATTTAAAGAAAGTAATCAATTGTTCCAGCGACGATCCAAGAAGCTAGATTATATCTTCCTCTAAGACCTCTAGTGAAATTTTCGATGAAAGACCTTACGTTCCCGATTGATGCTCTTCGGACATAAGATGATTTACGTTGGACAAGAGGTTAGTTGACAAATAGTTGTGGAAATGAAGTGGAGAAGAAGGAAGAAAAAACAAAGAAAAATAGAGATGAAGAGGAAGATGAAGATGATAGAAAAGGGACGAAGAGAGAATAATGGTTAAAGAGAAAAGTGAGATGATAGGTGAGAAAAATTGAAAAAGAGTGAGTGAGATGAAATGTGTCAGGTTTTTTTTTTATTTTAAATTAAAAAAGAAAGATGGAGATCGGACATATAGAAAAATTGAATAGGAGGTTATAAATGTCTTCTTACAATTATCAATATGGTATGCTATAAAATAAAGGGATTTTTGTGAAAAATATCATATATTTGGTCAAATTTGCCATAAATACCATAAAACCAAAGTTTGTGAAAAATACCATAAAAATGGTGGACAAGATTGGAAAATGTTGTCCATTACGGTTGTCCACAGTTAAAACCAACCGTCGTGGACAACATTTTCCAATCTTGTCCACCATTTTCATGGTATTTTTCACAAAGTTTAATTTTTATGGTATTTTTGACAAAATTAACCAAAAATATGGTATCTTTTATAATTTTCCTAAAATAAATAGACATTATGGTATATCTTATAATTAGTGGTAATTTTATGGTAATGTTGGTAACTAACTCTTCAA
Organism: Iberis pinnata; assembly: GCA_900406425.1. Lineage (NCBI taxonomy): Eukaryota > Viridiplantae > Streptophyta > Magnoliopsida > Brassicales > Brassicaceae > Iberis > Iberis pinnata. Next base: position 6,329 of record OVBE01003467.1, read on the forward strand.
AATATCAAACTTCTCAAGTGTTGAAAAGGTGAGATTCTAAACAATCCAAAATGAATGGACAATTTCGAAAACAAGATTTGAAAAGGCTTAGTATGCAAATTATTTACAAGTTTACCTTTTCTCCACTCTTTTGTTTCGTATTATTCTTTTGTCGTTTTGCTTAGATATTTATCGTGCAACACTTTCCAAAGAGAAGAAGACGACTGACTCTAAAACAGAAATACCTTAAACAATAATTCAAAGGTGGATTTCTGTAAAAAGGACGAAGCTATGGTTGAACAACTCACCGCAGACCAGATCTCCGAATTCAAGGAAGCCTTTAGCCTCTTCGACAAAGATGGCGACGGTTAATCTCTTTTACACTTTTTTGAATTTCTTGTGATCGGTTGTACATTGCTGGATCTCGCTTTTTCTATATTCGTCTTCGATCGATGATTTATACTTTGTAGAACTGTGTATCTCGACCTCTTCTGCTATGACTATGTGTCTCTGACTCGATCATCTTTTAAAATTCGGATTCATCGAACCATGTGTACGCTTCTCGTTTGTATTTTCTCTTTGACCGAGTTGTTTGGTTTGGAATTTTTGTATCGCTTTTCGATCTTCAATGCCTTTGCTAATTGTCTATGATTGAGTTGATTTAATCGCCTCGCTGAACATCCTGATTAGCCGATTTGTTTCCATGAATCTGAGGTTTTTTATTAATGGTGAAGATAAAGAACTTTCTTAGTGAAAAAACCTTTATATGTCTTTAATTTTTATTGAATTTTCAACATTCAAACAAAGAATGTGGGAAAGCTATGAGCAAATTGCAATCACATCTTGAATTATCTCAATTGTTGTTAAACAGGTTGTATCACCACGAAAGAGCTGGGAACGGTTATGCGTTCACTAGGACAAAATCCAACAGAAGCTGAGCTCCAAGACATGATCAATGAGGTTGATGCAGATGGAAATGGTACCATCGACTTTCCAGAGTTCTTAAATCTTATGGCTAAGAAGATGAAAGACACTGACTCAGAGGAAGAGCTGAAAGAAGCTTTCAGGGTTTTCGACAAAGACCAGAATGGTTTCATTTCTGCTGCTGAGCTTCGCCAGGTGATGACAAACCTTGGAGAAAAGCTTACTGATGGGGAAGTGGAAGAGATGGTCCGTGAGGCTGATGTTGATGGAGATGGTCAGATCAACTATGAAGAGTTTGTCAAGATTATGATGGCTAAGTGATTGGTGGGTGTAACATGATCATGATGATGTTGTCTACAACAGATTGTTTGCATGATTGATCGAGAGAAATTGTTTTTAAAAAAGACTGAGATTTGAGACAGTCCACTTGTTTTGTGACTTTTGTTGTAATGGAAAAAAACTAAGTTGGTGTGGAACAGATTACTTGTTCTCTGATGTTTAATATTAAAACTGAACGTTTAAAAAATATGGATAATCTAAACCGGTGGGAAACAATCTTGAAGAAATTAGAATACTGGAATCAAAAATGAAATCTAAATAAATTTTAGAAGATATGGTTAGCAAGAGCGATAATCAAATAATTTATATGAAGATATGGAGAAAGAGCCAAAGAAAAAAGCCACGAAAAAAATCCACCACTAACTACAACGGACTCATTCTGTTCTAACTGATTGTTTCAACTTCCAACCATTTATTTGAACTAATACTATTTAATTGTAAATCAGAAATCGAAAAGATGATTCGGCTTCCACTCTAAACCGAATCTAAAAGTGCGTCCAATTAATCTTCTTCTTTTTTAAAGCTAACCAAAATATGTGATGGACGAAATTAAATTTTGGAGAAATGTGCTTTATCAACCGTATAAAGGACTTTTCTTTTGTCTTATTTCTCTTTTTCTAACTGGAGAGGAAGTTGAAATTTAATGCTAGCCAAACAAGAAAACGACACATCGAAACTAGGTTGGTATTTATCGGCCAATGTTGGCCACATTATATTGGCGTGTGGGCCTGAAATTAAAAACGAACAACCTCCAAAATTCAATAAATTTTTTAATTACGCATCCGAATACCTTTCCTCTCACGTTGCTATTAATAAATAGAAAAAGTTAAAATTTATACACAAAAATTCATGGAAATTTTATATAATCTTTTTGTAACATATTGGAAATTTATCTAGTACTACTAGATAACTTTTGACTTTTATTATTATAAGATATGATTTTGATTTGTAATGATTTGCTAAATTGATTGTATGTAATTACTCATTTTGATGATTTTCTTTTTCAAATTCAATATTATTATGTGTAGCTTAGTTTGTAAAAATAATGATAGCATAGTTCTTTTGAAAAACATTTTAATTATAGACAATTAAGGAGTCATTAAAAAAATCCTAAAACTCTAATGAGCGATAAAGACGACGAAGGAGCTAGGGCAATAGGAAACCAGGATTCAGCCATGTTGGACGTCACAGGCAATGTTCATTCGTCTGGTGATCGATCGGACACTTCTGTCTCTTGGACGCAGCAAGTTTCGATGAGTTGTGGAAGTGGTATGCATATTCTAGAGAATGTGATGGACGATGCGTTTGCGGAGAAAAGATGTTCGGTAAGTTTTCCTAATGGATATCATGGTGAGCCAATTATTATCATAGGTGAAAAGGTGATCGATGCTATGAATGGGTTATGGAAGTGTTGTTTAATTGTGAAGCGTTGATTCGTTTGGTTCAAATCGCTACCCTAACGAAGAAGTTACATGAGTTGTGGAAACCAAAGGGTGGCATGCACATGTTGGATATTTCGGGGAATTATTTTATAGTTCAGTTTGATGAGGAGACCGAAATACATGAGTGCATTAACAGGAGGGCCATAGAGGCTACTTGGGAGCTATTTGTTAGTGCAAGGTTGGAGACTGTGCCTTGATCCGTTAAGAGATGAGATTGTTACAACTATGGTTTGGGTGCGATTGATGAATATCCTGGTTAATCTCCATCACAAAGCGGTATTAATAACGATCGCAAGAGGCATTGGTAGACCAGTGAAAGTGGATTTAACAACATTGCATATTGTGAGAGCTCGTTATGTGCGGGTTTGTGTAGAAGTTAATCTGAAGGAGCCATTGATAGGTACGGTGATGATCAATGGGGATAGATACTTCGTTTCATATAAAGGGCTTTCAAACATCTGCTCTCGTTGTGGTGTTTATGTACAATACAACTTCGGGTAATCATGGAGAGAATGGCAAAGGTAGGGAGCCCTAAGGCGCAAGAGGTAGCCTATGGATCTGAGTTGGGAGATGAACACGGTAGTGAGACGTCAGGTAGTTAGATTAGAGGTTGGTGGAAGTAACCGTAACCAATCTCATGATAAGGATGACGTGGTTTCAAAGACATGTAAGGAGACTATGGATAATACGCAAAATACAAGTCTCATCCAAAAGGGAAATCTTTTTGCGAAGTTAGATAAAAACATGGACAAAGCCCCATATGAAGATGTGAACATGAAATAAGGGGATAACAAGGAGAATGAATATGGGCCTAAGGTGTTTAGTGCAAGTGGGAGCACGAAGCTGATATTCAGTAAGGGAGTCACAAAGAATGTGAAGGAGAAACAAAGTGTTAAGGATGGGATGAAAGCTAAGGTGCTTCGTCTGAAGAAGAGTGTAGAAACGGGTGGGACCATGACATTTCAAACAGACCAGGTCGTGGTTTAGTTTTTGGCCTTACGAGAGGAGAAGTTGATTTTCAATGTCAGGAAAAAGGTTATGGGTTGAAAGTACTTCACTCGGCCGAGAAGGGGGAGTGTTCTCAAGTGGTAGCGGTAAGAGTGTAGGTAATGGTGATGAGGTGATGGTTATTGACTCACATGGACCACACGAGACTAGTGGATCGAATGACTAATTGGTTGTTACGATGGAGATGCCTATGGATCCCATAAATGGAATAGAACCTTTATAGGCCTAAGATTACTCCCCGGTAGTTCGATTTTTTCATTATTTTTATCAATGAATTGCTTATTATGGAATTATTAGGGGTGAATAAACCCAACTTCAGAAGGTCAATCCGTTATACTTTGAAGAAATTTAAGACAGATGTGTTAGCGAGTTTTGAAACACATGCAGGAGGGGATAGAGCAAGACAGATTTTTCGTGGCTTAGGCTTTGAGAATTCTTATCGAGTTGATGTTGAGGGTCAGAGTGGAGGGTTGTGGCTTTTATGAAGACATGATGTAGGTGAAGTTTCTATATTTCTATCCCCAAGACAGTATATTTATGCACATACAAAATGAGTCGGGTGTTTTGAATCTAATTGTGGTGTATGCAGCGCCTACGGTTAGTCGGAGGAGTAGGTTATAGCTGGAGCTAGAGGGTCTAATTGATCATTTGCATGATCCATTACTAATAGGAGGTGATTTTAATACCACCCTGAATGTTGAGGAGTTGTTAGGTTGTAACGGGAGACTCTCGGATGATTCGTTGGAGTTTAGTCGTTGGATAAGTAAATCATTTCTGATCGATATGGGGCTTAGTGGACCAAGTTTTACTTGGAGGAGAGGAAGAATAGAGAACTCATATGTTGCTAAGCGGTTGGATCAGGGTTTTTGGTGTGGTCAAGCTCGTCTCAAATAGCCCGAAGCACGTGTTACGCATATCCCTTTCTTAGCTTCAGATCACTCGCCATTATACATATAGTTAGCTCCAGAAGTACCTCGGGATGTTCGTCGACAACCTTTTCGTTTTGAGGCAGCTTGGCTTACTCATGATGGCTTTCGGCACTTGATAGCATCAGCATGGATTCGTTGGTTCCTACGCCATGTACATTACTTGAATTACAATGAGTTTTGAGAAGATGAAATAAGGAAGTGTTTGGGAATGTAATGAGAAGAAAGGATATATCTCTAGCAGAGATTAGAATAATATAGGAGATGCTGATGATACATCATATTGATGCCTTGATCAAGAAGGAGTTTAAATTGGTTGATGAATTAAATTTAATCTTGGAACAAGAGAAGGTTATATGGCTACAAAAATCTCGTGAGAAATGGATCATATTAGGCGATCGGAACTCCTCTTTTTCACACATCTATGATAGTCAGGCGATCAAGAAATAAGATTTCTTTACTTCGTAATGATGATGAAAGATGGGTTTTGGATAAAGCAGAATTAGAAGAGCTTGTACTCGATGACAGATGTTGATCGAACTATGTTTCACTTACCACGTGAAGGTTTCCAAAGTATCTCGGCGAATGATATCTCTGATTTAAATAAACCTTTTGGGGCTATAGAAATTGAAAGCTCTTTAAAGAGTATGGGAAGATTTAAAGCTCCCCGATCTGGATGAGTTTCAATCGGTTTTCTATCATGACTGCTGGCAAATAGTTGGTTTTTTAGTGATAAAGTGTGTGTTAGACTTTTTCACTCAGGAATGTGGAAGTCGGAATCCACAAAACCAATTTATTAATTTAATCTCAATGAGGAGTTCGATAATTCTCGTGTAATAAGGAAAATACACAACAAGACTTGATAAAGAAGAGAATTTATTGATATGAATCGAGATGAGCACACTTAGGATTCGAGTTACAAAATGATTATATGAATGTCTTTAGAAATTTTTCCAAAAGATCCTCTAGTTCCTCTTTCTTCTTCCTTTTATATTATTCCAACCTAGCTCGAGCTTCCTAACTTCTCACCATTATGTTCCGTTCTTCCTAGTTAATTCTCACTTATGCTTTCCTACTATCTCGGCGTATCCCCAAGAATCCAAAACCGCCTGGACTTGGTCACTACGTGCTCAGGTTTCACCTATATCTACCTTGGTTCCACTACGCACTGAGTATTTTGTTATCCTTTTAATGTACTCAGGTAGGTAGTTCTCTCAGTCAGTCCCTTCGTGATCATACATGCTGGGTCAACTTTGGAGGTAGCACTAGCTAAGGCGAAATCCTGCTAGGGAGTTTTAACACCAACAAGGAATTATTCCATCAGGACTGAACGATGTATTGGTGGTACTTATCCTGAAAGTTACAAATCTGGAGAAGATTTCGCAGTTTCGTTATATCAGCTTGTTCAATGTAGTGTTTAAGATGATTACAAAGACTCTTATGATAAGCTTACATAAGCTAATATCGATTTTAACTGGCCCAGATCAATCTAGTTTCATTCCAGGGCGTTTGAGCACAGATAATATTGTTATTGTACAGGAGGTGGTTCACTTGATGCATCGCAAGAAAGGACATAAGGGATGGATGTTACTTAAACTCGATTTGGAGAAGGCTTATGATCGGGTAAGATGAGACTTTCTACAAGATACTCTTGTAGTTGTAGGGTTACCAGATACATAGATAACTTAGATAATAAAGTGTGTCATCAATCCACCGATGACTATCCTATGGAACGGGGAGAAAACGAAGTTTTTTATTCCATCTCGCGGACAAAGATAGGGAGACTTGCCACCCTATTTGTTTGTGTTATGCTTAGAATGGATTTGTCACTTGATTTCTTTGGCAGTTGAGCAGAAGAAGTGGAAACCAATTAAGTTATCAAGGCAAGGACCAAAACTCTCTCACATATGATTCGCAAACGACTTGATTCTAATTTTGGAAGCTTAAGTTGAGCAAATAAGCGTTGTTCGTTTGATATTAAAGGAGTTTTGTGTAGCTTCATGTGAGAAAGTAAGCTTGGAGAAATTAAAAAATCTTCTTTTCTAGTAATGTTAGCCGTGAATTAGAAACACGAATAAGTGCTAAGAGTGGGATTCAAGTTACAAGGGATTTTGAAAAGTATTTTGGTTTACGTGTTCTACTGATATATTGTGTTTTTAATAGATTTTAGCTTTTGTTTCATCATCATTTTAGGTAGATTCACTTGAATTTAGGCACATATATGTTGCATTTGTATATCATTTCATGTTTCGGGTGTTTAAGGTGAATGAAATCAAAAGAGAGATCAATTGAATGCAAAAGAGCAACAAAAAAAAAAAGGATCAAAACGACAAGCCTTAAAGATCAATCAATTTGGAAATATTACAATAAAAATTTCATCATGGAATCTTGAAGAATATTGTATCCATGCATTCAAGCTTTCCAAAAATCCAAAAATTACCCTAAGTGCCCTACGGAATTGCAAGATATGAGTCGGCAAAGTTGTGGTCTGCTAGATTCAAAACTCCAAACTGTCCGTCCTAAAGATGCGTCTTTTACACAAGCTTCCATTACGAGTTAGGAGAAGACTCTTTCATCAAAGTTTTAGCTCTTTGAGTCAGCTTTCCAAATTGATATTACATGACATCATAGCTTCAAAGGTGAGAGAGTTTTGGATCCCAAACTGAATGTGTGTCTAGCAGAATTTGGAACAGAAAGCCATATCGGTTTGTTGCACCGGTTCGTGAAAACCGGTACTAAAATGTGCATTTTCCAGGGACCAAAAATGGTTTGTTGCACCATTTTGTGCAAACTTGTACAAAGCCAAAAAAGTCAACATTTATCACACTTTTACAAGTCTAAACCCATTTTCTTTTGGGTTAACCCAATTGTTTTAGGTTAACCCAATACCTTTTTAGAAGACTATAAATATGTTTTAAACCTGATTTGTAAGAAAACTTTCATTCAAATTTCATCTTATCTTTTAATATTGGATTCATATATTGTCGAGAAACCTTTTCCCTAGTTTCTTTCAAGCTTTTATTGTTTGTTTTCCAAGATCAAAGAGATCTCCTTTGGAGATTTCTCTTTGATCTTGGAGGAACTTGTATTACTTCTACATTTAATATAATCATCTTTCTTCTTCTTTGTGTTATTGCATGTTAGGAATTAGTTTTGGTTATTAGATTTAGACTAGATAGGATTTGTATTGTGGTTGATTGATGATGATTTATGGTTGTTAATGTTTGGATCTTCATTCATTAGGTGATCTTAATGCTAGATATGACTTGATCACTCATTTTTAGATCATAGGATGATTTGTGCGCAAAAGGTATTCGATGAAATTCCTGAACCAACTTTTGAATGCTAAATGAGGTCTAATCAAGAGACTGTCTTAGTTAGTTTAGTGGTTTATCATGGATTAGATCTCAATGCTTCTTGATTGTGTAATTATCCAAGAGATTTTTTTAGTTGCATGATTAGGAATTGGATTGGTGCCACGAGAGTGGATTACTCTTTATTTGGAACTCTTAGACCAAGGATTAACATTGATTATTTCATTGTTGACTGATTATTAATCATATCTCTTGAGAGTAAGATCTATGATCCAATGCTTTTATCTTATTTTCTTCCTTGTTTCTTTGCATTTTTTTTAATTTAGATTTAATACTCATAAAATTCATTGGCTCTAGATTAGTTTGGTTATCATATCTTTAGTATTGCAACTTTAGTCCTCGTGGATTCGATTAAACCCTTCTATTCTACAAACGATTAGTAAGGGGATTGGTAAAAAATCTTGCTTATCATCTACATAAAAGAATCAACAAGGAGACGTTTGGTGCTTTAATGGCAAGTGTGAATTCGCGACTATATGGTTGGAAGAGAAAAGTTTTGAGTTTTTCTAGAAGGGATACTTTAACAAAGGCGGTCTTGTCATCAATCCTGGTCCATACGATGGGAAAAATTGATTTACCACAATCAGTTATATCATTGTTGGACAAATTATCGAGAAACTTTTTTTTGGGTAGCTCAATGGAGAAATACGAAAACATCTTATTGCTTGGAGTCGTATTTGTAAACATAAGCATGAGGGGGTGGTGGGTTTACGAAACTCACAAAGTATGAATGTTACACTTTTATATAAAGTGAGTTGTCGTCTTTTAAATGATGGTGACAGTCATTGGGCTCAATTGCTTTGATAGAAGTATAATGTGCGCGATGTTCATGTCAATAGCTAAAATTTGACTAAGTCTTGGTGGTTACCATTATGGAAGATTATTATTGTGGGAATTAATGACGTCATATTGTCGGATTTACGTTGGATAATCGGGAATGGACAAATTATTTTTGGCGTGATAAGTGGGTTATGAGTGAACCACTGGTTGCTCTTTTGGATGTGTCTTTACCTGATAATTTCTTGGAATTAAAGGTTAAAGATCTTTGGAGAGGTGGTCAAGGATGTTCTTTTGATCAGATTTCTCCATATCTTGATTTGCATACACGTCTATACCTTTCAGCGATAGTTATAGATAATGTGATGGGGGCTTGCGATCGATTGTCTTGGGGAGAGGACATCAATGGAATTTTTACAGTCAAAGCGGCTAAAAGTATCCAAAGCATCCAAACTCAAAACCTCGCCAAAATCAAGTGACAAGTTATGGGGAAAATCGTATCATGGCCGCAAGAAGCGCCGTCGGGAAAAGAAGACGAGACCATTCGCATTGTAAATTACCAATCTTCACCGGCGAAGAATAGTCGCGCTTCCACGATAACCCTATTCGACCACTGTCCGTCTACAATCACCGCAGGTTGACGAGGACGCAGTGCACAAAAAACATGTCAAAAGATGGAATTTGCTAGCTCTGCTTCTCTACAATCTTCAAAAATAATTCGATAGGGAATATTTGAAGTGATAGAGATCAGGAGAGAGGGGTGAAATTTCTCAATGTTCTTTTTAATTATTGTTAGTAAAAATTGTATTCAAAATAATCATAGACAAACAAGTTTTAGAAATTTAAAAACAAAATTTATAACATGAGTCTTCGAAATAAATCGAGTAAGATATTGGCAGCGTCTCCATTCGTCATGTTCTCTCTCCCTATAGCGATTGTTCAAGCGAAACTTTGGATCTACCCTTCCTCGGCGGCGGCACCGACCGTTTCTTCGTCAGTGTCGTTTTCCTTCTGGCCTGCTTTCTTCTTTTGTTGTCGTCGTTGTTGTTTTGTCTCTGTTTTTCTTGACAAGTTTGGGTGTGGTGATGTAGTTCTCGTTGCTGATATGGTCTTTGAGCTAGGATCCATGTTTCGACGCTTTCTCCTCCGATGAGTCGCGATTCTGTGCAAATCGGTGGGCCATGTTATTTTCTTTCGTCGCTGTCGTAACCCAAGTCTGTTTACGCTCCCTACTTTTGAGCGGTTAGACTCTGCCTTAGTCTCAGTTTGTTGGCTAGGATCGTTGACTCAAGTATCAATCTTCATTCCTTGGTTGCGTTTGGTGTAGCATGTTCTTTTTAGAGGTTTTGTGCTTCAGCCTTCGGCTGTTGGTTAGGGTCTCAGAAGTTGTGTATGGTTCTGGTCTCTAACTCTTGGTTTCCGTTTTCCGATCGGCAAAGATAGAACCAGCCTATCACCCCCTTCCTTAGCGGTTTTTTAGCTTGGTTTTGTCGTTTGGTAGGGTTTTTTCGGTTGTTAGCGTCTCGTTTGGTCTCTGATTTGTTGGGCATGTGTATTAGTGTTATGTATTTTCGATGTGTTCTTTGGGTTTGCTTCTTGTTTGGCTTGGTGCTCATGATTTGCTTTCAGTTTGTGGCCTAACCCGATTGGTCTTTCATCCTCTTGTGATGAATCGAATAGGCGGTTGTTATTATCATCTTCCTCTACTAGAGTTCTTGGTCAGGTTTAGCTCGAGTCCTGGCAGATTATTGCTTTTTTTATACCGGCATCAACGTTGTCGACATTGGCACATCTTACGGTTCCAAACCTCTTTAGAGGTTTCGTGTTTACCTTTCTCATGAAGTACAATGTTTTATCTTCTGAAGTCCATTGATTACAAGTGAGAATGTGTAGCCGTCTTTTCCGTATGTCTTGTACCCTCGTTTTTGCAAATCTTCTCAGCGTTTTGCATTTTTTGCTCATCGAAACTGAAATTAGTCTTTAATATATTTTCCTTAGCTCTCTTTATTTGTTTTGCTTTACTTATTTACCTTTATTTTTGGTTTGTCTAACATAGCCATCCGGGTTTTGAGCTCCTATAATTAAAATAAAATCTTTGAACTTTGTATTTCACTCTTGTTAATGTTATTTGGTAGATAACAAAAAAATCGAGTAAATGAACAACAACAACAAAAATAATGGTAACAAATCCAGCATTTCCCGGCAACCAATTGACTTATTTAGTAGAATAAGATAATAAAATTAAATATCAATTTATATATTGTGGACCAATATGTTCTATACTCCTATGTTGCAACTTACAAGTTACAACACACGCATCATTATTTATTATAAAGCTTGTAGAATATATTAAATACTATAATTAAAAGTTGGAGTTAATGAAGATGCCTAATTAACTCTCCAGCTCACGCCATCTTCACGCGTTTTTCAAAAACGCGTTATTTCGTCACTCACTTCCCTTATTTATAGATTTTATGACAAACCATCGTCTTCTTCAATCTCCACACTCTCGCTTTTCAAACTTCTCTTATTGTGGCAATGTCGAAGAACGGAGCTCGAAGTTGTTTAGGTTCCATGGAAGATATCAAGAAAGTTTTTCAGCGGTTCGATAAGAACGGAGACGGAAAAATCTCCGTCGACGAGCTAAAGGAAGTGATCCGTGCGCTTAGTCCTTCAGCATCGCCGGAGGAAACAGTTATGATGATGAAACAGTTCGATCTCGACGGAAACGGATTCATCGACATGGACGAATTCGTGGCTCTTTTCCAGACCAGCGTCAATCAAGGAAGCGGAAACAACAATAACGATGTGAGAGATCTGAAGGAAGCGTTTGAGTTGTACGATTTGGATGGTAATGGACGGATCTCAGCGAAGGAGCTTCACTCAGTGATGAAGAATCTGGGTGAGAAATGCTCAGTTCAGGATTGTAAGAAGATGATCAGTAAGGTAGATACTGATGGTGATGGATGCGTTAACTTTGAGGAGTTTAAGCGGATGATGAACCACGGCGGAGCTTGAGATTTCAAATCCGGCCGTCGATTGTTATAAAAAGATCAGCCGTTTTTCGACGGCTAGGATTGGTAGAAGCATTAATTTCTAGATTTCTTTATTTTTGTATATCCAAATCCATGGTTAGTGACGGCTATTAGGTTTTAAACAGTCCTATAAATCAAAGGCAAATCCTCTAGACTATTCACAAGTTTCGTACATTTTCTTTTATTATTTTCGTTTTCTAGGAATTTGTTTCTTATATTTCCTCTTCTATGTTTTCAAATTCGCTATAACTATTAAGGAATTTGTTATTGCATTGACCTAGTAGTTTGTATATAAGTTGGTCTCATAAATTAGGGTTGACTTTATATTTCCCCCAAACTTTGTGCATGCATCTTATTTTCCTCTCAACTTTTCGAGTCTTTATGAAATCTCCTGAACTTCATCTCTTTATAAGATCCTTGAACTATCGATTTCATTATTTCTCCCCTCAGCGATTAGAAGTGCAAATTGCAATTAAAGCTTAATAAAAAGACGATTAAAAATTGCTTAATGGGTTAAATTTCAAACCGAAATCTGTATATCTCATAACCAATTCCGGTTCAATTTAAAATTTAATCATTTATTTTATTATTTTAAGTAAAAAACGTGAAAATAGTAGGGTTTCGATGTTAAAAAAAAAAGATCGTTGCAGGTGATTGTCGCTGAAGCTTTCACCGGTAATGGCAGACGATGACGGAGAATATTTATCGGTGTTAGTGGCTGAAGAAGAAAAGAGAGTCGGGTTAGAGGCTGATGGGACACAAAATCAAGGTGATTGTGAGGAAGAAGACATAGTTCCACTTCCATCAGACTCTTCAGTAAAAATGGTACAAGAAGGTCTGTTTCCCAAAGTCATGGCTGACGAGAGACCACCATCGTGTGGCTCACATGAACCTCCTGTCACTACATCAACATTTTGAGTTGTTGCAGGACTTGGTGACATCAAACTTGCTACCTGTTCCAGTTCAAAAGCTTAGCCCTTCAAATTTTTATAAAGATAACAAAAACGAATTTATGCTGGAAACATACAGAAAAACCCCAAGCAATAAAGCCACCAAAGAGAATCGATTTAAGTTAAAAGAGATTAAAAAAACACTTCATTTTATTTTAACTAAGAAATCAAGTAATACCCAAGAGTTGTATACATGATTGAATATCGGTTTAGCAGGTCTACATAGAGTTTTACTCATCACCACACTAAATAAACACAGAAATTTTAAATGTGTTGAGGTTTATGCCTCCAAAGCCTTAAACTTTCACACTGATTCAACACTTAGACAAGATTTAGAATCATCAACTTGAAGAATACAGAGCTGAGACTTAGAAGAGAGAAGCAGAGAAAGATTAAACTGAAAAAAAACAGAGGAAGAAAGATGAGTGTGATGCAAAGCAAAGAAAGTAAAATGGCACAAGAGAGTTAACGAGTTCGACCCTCAATAAAAGGTGCCTACATCTCGCCGGGAATCTTCCCGGAATCCACTAGATAATGAGATTACAAGGATATCTTAGAGACTACACTTAGAACTCTATATCTTAGCTCTCTTGTATCTCACTATATCCACTCTCTACATCTTCTCTTTTGTACACCTTTCAACCCTAAAGATAAAAACTTATTTATAGCTCACATAGATGTGCCTTTAGGTTAAACTTCAATAATTACTATTATTGAGCTTAACAACCAGCATATGCACTTTCATTTTTCTTTGTAGGACTGAGCTTGTCAACTCCTTCGACTTCAGTCTTCATTATGGTTTTATAACCATAAACCTCCTTTCATGATTGATTGGATCACCACCTCTTTGAAATTTTGATCTACAAGCTAGCCTTACGATTTATACTCCTGCAGTGAGTCGTAAATTTGAGGCTCTTCTTCATGATCAAAAGCAAGAACCAGAATCGATACAGCTTCAAATCTTGAAGCAACTTTGATTCTTCCACCAAGATAGTCTCAAAATTGTCAATAACTAGATTTATTGAGATCTCACTTCATAACAACCTGTAGAAACACCTCTCCAGCTTGAACATAGAATTCAACATAGTTTTTAAAGTATTAAATTCATATGCATCTTTAAAATATAGGAACAACTAGAAAACTAACCTTTGAACTATAAAAAATCATAACATACCCTTCTCCAGACCCGAGAATTAAATCCGATTTAAGCTGTTTGATGAACCACAACCAATTATCCGCATTTTCACTCTAAACAGCCGAAGAAATAGGATATATCTGATTATTTGCATCATGACCTACAACAACAAGTAATACTCCCTTCGTGTAGACCTTAAGAAATGTGCCGTCAAGACCTATGACTTTCCGAAAATAACCTCTCCAAGTGTCGCGTAAGTTCTCGAAACATACGTAAAACGGGTTAAATACATCTTTTCATGCTGCGTTTGTTGTAGTCTCAACGAATGCTGACGATCATGGATTTGAGATCAATAACTCTTTCACATATCCTCTAAGATGAGCTAATTGAAATTCATACTCTTTGTCAAGCCACTTTAGAGCCAAAAGTCTTCCTCTTTGACATTGACCCCTTGAACTCACTATCTTCCACTTTTCTTTAATTTGATCATGAATATCCTCATGCATGAGATCTTCGTCAACTCGTAACTTGTCCATGAACAACCGTGCTACAACCGGACTTTTTAAAAGCAGGCATTTGCCGTTTGGAGTACAAGTGTGAAGCTCATTCCTAGTTTTCACAAGCCACCTTTGTCTCGGTTTGTCAAAGAAGCAATACACACGCCAATTGCATCCTTTCATTCCGAATTTGTAGCTAAGTTTTGTTTTGTCCCATCTATCTTGTTGGATGTTAGTCGCTGTTCGTAAAACATATTCTAACACGACTTCTTTAAACTCATAACCCGATAAATAAGAACTTCCCAAAGCCAACATGTAATCTTCTCTACCATCTCTATCTCTCCTAACTTCAAATTCAGTAGACTCATCATCACTAAGANCAGAGGTATTTAATTACCGTTTATAGGTTCCTCATCACGAAATTCAGAAACACCATGTTCAATTTCAAATTCAAACCTAGCAACTATGTCCTCTTCCTCACAATCACCTTGATTTCTTGTCCCATCAGCCTCTGACCCGACTCCCCTTTCTTCTTCAGCCACTACCACCGAGAAATACTCTCTGTCATCGCCTGCCATTACCGGTGAAAGCTTTAGCGATAATCACCTGCAACGATCTTTTTTTTTAACGTCGAAACCCTAATTTTTACGTTTTTTACTTAAAATAATTAAATATAAGATTAAGTTTTAAATTGAACCGGAATTGGTTATAAGATATACATATTTCGGTTTGAAATTTAACCCATTAAGCAATTTTTAATCGCATTTTTATTAAGCTTTAATCGCAATTTGCACTTCTAATCACTGAGGGGGGGGATAATGAAATCAAATAGTTCATGGGGTTTTATAAAGAGATGATGAAGTTCATGAGATTTTATAAAGACTCGAAAAATTGAAGAGAAAATAAAATGTATGCACAAAGTTTGGGAGGAAATATAAAATCAACCCCATAAATTATCCATACATAGACCAGAAAATACACCTTTTAACTAAAAAAGCGAAATAAGACTTTATTCTAGCGATAACCATAAAATTATGGGAAGGCTTGGAACAAATTCTCGTTGTTTTATTTTGTTTAAGGATTTAATATTGATATAATAATATAAATACTATATTCATAGATTGGTTCAATTACAATTATATGGTCCAAAAGAAAACAGGTTTAAACTTTAATAATTTTGGAGTGGGCTTTCTAAATCCTATAACTGGCCAAACTTCAAATGGATCAGAGGAAATCCTAGTTCTAGTTAAAAAACCTACATAGTGCCGCCGTCATTAACGATGAACATATCTCTCGCAATCCAAACCAAACCCGGTCCGAAAAAATCTAAATCAAACCTAATCTGAAAATCTCAGTTATATAAATGAGCTTTAGGCTACTATTTTTGGGGTACTTGATCCGAACCCGACCAAAACCGATATCTGATTGGATATCTGTAAAACCTGAATTGATGCATTAAAAAAAAAAATACACTCCTCAACTTTAATTAGTATGCGAATCTTAGGATTTAGGTAGAGAAAATTTTGTCAATCAATTTATTTCCTAAAATCTAGTAGCAATTTTGTTTGTTGAAAATGTTTTTGTGTTGGTATTTGAAGGAGATAATGATTTGTGATAGTATAAAACTAAAAGTTATATTAACTAATTTTGGGTATGTTTAATAGTTTCAATATTTTTATAGATTTTAGGTATTTCAACTTACTTTGGGTATATACGAATCTATTGGGATCCAAATTTTTTTTTGGTATAAATCGTTTTTCATATTGTTGACCCGACCCGAACCCGACATAAACCGACCCGAACCCGATCCAAAAATTTTCAGGTCCTATATGGGTAGTAAAATCCTATACCCAAAAAATCAGAACCTGAAAATTTTGATCTTATCCCGATCTAAAAATTCAAATGCCAACGCCAAGTCGTCTTCAAGACTGCGAACTCACTAGAATCAAGACTTCGATGGCCGACGATGACGACGAAATAGGACTGCCGATTGCCGCCCACACGAAAGCACTTTTTGAGGTGGAGGAAAAAAAGTCAGATACCTTCAACCCGCTTTGGTGAGATCTACAAGGTTCCACCAGAGGGGATTGATTTCGCCTTCTTTTGGGATGGCTTAGCTCCACCTATCAACCGCCGCCGTCCCCAGGCGATGACTTCAAGACTGGAACCCTCTATTCTTCCATATGTTAGAATTTGAGAATAAAGATTAAGAAAGTGTTGAAGAACGAGAGAGAGAATAAGTGAGAGAATAAAGGGAATGGACACGAGAAAAATTTATTCTCCTTAATTTTTTGTTCAACGTCTATCAGTTACTTAAATAAGGATACAAAAATTAATAAATTAAAAGGAAACAAACTCAAAGCTACTTTAGGACAAGTAAAACTAATTAATGCTTCAGACAGGTTGACCAGACACAAACTGTGAGAATACTCTAATGGCTCCTTTTTATTCTTGATAAATCACCTCACCTCGTCATGTCTGGGTCACCTCGTCATGTTTGGGTCACTTTGTCATGCTTGGGTCACCTCGTCAAGATTGGGTGATTCAGCTCACCTCGTCATGCTTGGGTGATTCAGCTCACCTCGTCATGCCAGGGTAATTCAGCTCACATCGTCATGCCCGGGTGGTTCAACTCACCTCGTCATGCCTGGGTCACCTCGTCATGCTTGGGTCACCTCGTCATGCCTGGATCGCCTCGTCATGCCTGGGTCATCTCGTCATGCCTGGGTCACCTCGTCATTCCTAGTTCACCTCGTCATGTCTGGGTCACCTCTCCTTGTTTTGGTTTGTGCTTATTTTTCTAAGGCTCTTTGAACTTTAAGCCTTTATAATTTAATACTCCCCCTCAAGCTTAGACTTGGTACAAGTGTAAGCTTGGAACCATGAACCCTACCTCATTAAAAACCTTTGTATGAAAAACCACATGGGATAAAAACATACTAAGGGAAAAAGAGTATAGGACTCATGGTTAGAGGATTTATTCCTTGATGAGGTTAGTGAGTCCAAGTCTCGAGTGAATGGACTCACATACCTTCAGGCTTGTTGCTTTAGTAAAGATGTCTGCTAGTTGATCTGAGCTCTTTGTATAAAATGGTAAGACCACTCCTTGCTCAACCATTTGTCTGACTTTGTGACAGTCTACCTCGATATGTTTGGTTCTTTCATAGAAAAGGTTGTTGGAGGCGATGTGTATTGCCGCCTGATTGTCACAGTGCATGGTGATAAGTCTTTTAATTTCAATGCCCAAGTCCTTAAGTAACCCTTTTAACCATATTAGCTCGTTTGTAAGCTTCCTCATGGCTCTATATTCGGCTTCCGCACTTGAGAATGAAACGATACTTTGCTTCTTGCTTTTCCAAGTCACAAGGTTTCCTCCTATAAAGGTGCAGTATCCGGTTGTTGACTTCCTATCCACCCTATCACCAGCCCAATGTGCATCACAATATCCCACAATCTCTGTATTCTTATTGCACCCCATCCATATTCCTTGGCCTGGAGCTCCTTTGAGGTATCGAAGAATCCTCTCCACCATCTTCCAATGTCTTTGCATAGGTGATTGCATATGTTGACTTATCTGATTAACTGCAAAACAAATATCAGGTCGAGTTATGGTTAGGTAAATTATCTTTCTTACCAAACACCTATATTGATGTTGATCTTCATATGCCTCATCTTCACACTACCCCTCTCTAATGACTTTGTAGCCATCTTCAAGAGGATTCTTGGTTGGTTTGGAACCTAGCTTCCCTGTTTCACTTAGCAAATCCATTGTATATTTCCTTTGGCATAAAAACAGTCCTTCCTTAGACCTACACACTTCTATACCGAGTAAATATTTAAGCTCTCCCAAATATTTAATGTCAAAGACTGATTTAAGAAAGTCTTTAGTAGATTGTATGCCTATCTTGTCATTCCCAGAGATGATGATATCATCCACGTAGATGAGAATGACCACTATACCTTCACGAATTTGAAGTATGAATAAGGTGTGATCACTTTCTGATTTTACAAATCCTCTTGTCTTCAAAGTTGAGCTTAGTTTGTGATACCAAGCCCTTGGAGATTGCTTCAGTTCATATATAGCCTTCTTTAGTTTGAGAACTTTTCCTTGAGAGATTTTTTCTAACCGGGAGGTGGGTACATGTAGACTTCCTCCTCTAACTCTCTTTGCAAGAAGGCATTTTTGACATCCATCTGCCACAATCCCCAATCAAGGCTAGTAGCCAAAGCAAGAATAACCCTTACCGTGTGAAGTTTAGCTACAGGTGCAAACATATCCAAGTAATCCTCTCCATAAGTTTGGGTGAATCCTCTAGCTATCAGCCTTGCTTTGTATCTCTCAATGTCTCCATTACTTTTGTACTTGATGGTAAAAACCCACTTGGAGCTCACAGTTTTCTTTCCCTTTGCAAGATTCTCTATGGTCCAAGTTCGGTTTGTTACCATGGCTCCCAATTCATTATTAATTGCCTCCTTCCATTCTTTCTTCTCCATTGCTTCACAATATGTCCTTGGAACCTGTTCTTGGTCTAATTTTCCAATGAAGACTTGGTGAGTAAGAGGAAATTGAATGAAAGAGCAAACCCCTTGTATTGGATGAGCCATTGCCTTGTTGTTGAAATATCTTGAAGGTGTTTTCCTCACTCTAGAGCTTTTTCTTAGAACTGGAACCATATGTGAGATTGGTGCTTGAGCTTCATCACCTTGTTCATGGTTATTTTCATCTAGATGGTCTTGGCCTACTTCTTGTGCTAAATTTGGATGATGATCTTCTTGTGCTAAATCCGGATTACTCAGATGTTGGTTGTCCCCCTCATGATCAAGGTGGTGAAGATCATTTTCTTGAGTATTGGTTTCATCATTTGGAGCTTCTTTATGCTCTCGGGGAGGTTGAGAACCTTCCGTTGAATTCGTAGGAAGGACATTCAGTCCGAGTTTCTCAAGTAACAACTTGAGATTTGCGGCCCTATCCGAAAGTGAGGTGGAGAGATCCTTAAGTGTATCACAATTTCTCTTTTCATAATATCCCTCGTTCTCTATAACTTTCACGTCCCTAGTGATTATGATCTTTCTCATATCGGGTATATAACATTTATACCCTTTTGGGTGATTGAATAGCCAATGAACATTGCCTTGATGCTTCTAGATTCTAGCTTGTTCCTTTGATCACCAGGTACCAATGCAAAACAAACACAACCAAACACACGGAAGTGAGTGACTAGAGGAGGTGCTTTGTTTAATACCTCATAAGGTGATATGTCACTAAGGACTTTAGTTGGAGTCCTATTAATCAAGTAGCACGCGATGAATACGGCATCACCCCAAAACCTCTTTGGCATGTTTGTATGGAACATCATAGATCTTGTAACCTCCATGAGGTGTCTATTCTTTCTCTTGGCCACTCCGTTTTTTTGAGGGGTGTAGGGGCAACTTGTTTGATGAAGAATCTCATGTTTAGCTAGGTGGTTTTTAAAAGTGTGGTTTGTATACTCTCCTCCATTGTCAGATCTGAGAATTTTAATAGAGGCCTTAAAATAATTAGAGATGTACGCTTGAAAATTTTGAAAAGCTTCTAAAACTCTATCTTTGGATTGCAAAAGCGTTAGCCAAGTGTACTTGGATTTTTCATCAATAAAATTTACCAAATATTTATGGTGATCTCTAGATTCGCAAAGAGATGTCCAAACATCAGAGTGAATTAAATCAAAGCATTTTTCAAACATAGTTGTACACTTAGTAAACACCAATCTACAATCTTTACCAAGTATACAAGATTCACAATCATAATGATCCATAGAAATACTAGATAACAACAGTCTTAAAGCCTTAACATGATGGTGTCCTAATCTAGCATGCCATAACACATTACTAGTATTATCAAAAGATGATGAAAAAACAGAAGATAAAGGAGAATTAACCTTGTTGTCTCTAAGAATATAAAGCCCATCCTTGGTTTCTCCGATACAGAACACCTTGCTTGACTCAATATCCTGAAATGAAACCGCATTAGGTTCAAAAATAACA
>OVBE01003468.1:0-26738 GCA_900406425.1 Iberis pinnata
GAAAACTAGTGGAACTTTGCCTTTCATATAGTTGTTTTCTTTCTGGTGTATATTTGTCTTGGTTGGCAGTATATAAACTGAACCCATCTATATGGTTTTGTAGTTAATAGTTGTACAGTACCTCATATAATAAACTATGTTACCTCTAAGCAGGGCTGTGGTGCCCCTTATTCAGGGTTTTGAAGATGCTGGAGACTTTACCGTGTCCGAAAGATTGAAGACTAGCATCCATGTCAACTTAGTATTTTATCTAGTACTGGGATTTATTGGTCTTCTCGGTCTTATCCTTCTCATCATGATGCACAGAGACTGGTAAATTGTCCTTTCATGAATGAATCTATACACGCATATATTGTCTATGTAATTCCCATCTTATTATTAGCTTTTAACTTGGAAAATGCATGATATCTCTTTCAAGTGTTGCAATCACTCACGGTACATGAAAGATTCGGTTTAGAAAGTCTTGTGCCCTTTCTTTTTTTTTTTCCTGGGATGGAAGTTACATTCGTCTGTGGACTAATTGACTGAGGCGTTCTTGTATGTTAATAGGACAGGAAGCATTTTGGGTTATGCTATGGCATGCTCAAATACTTTTGGGCTGGTCACTGGTGCATTTCTCCTTGGATTTGGCTTGAGTGAAATTCCTAAGACCCTTTGGAGGAATGCAGATTGGACCACCCGCCAAAAAGTTCTCTCACACAAAATATCCAAAATTGCTGTAAAGCTTGATAATGCTCATCAAGAACTTTCAAATGCGATTGTGGTAAGTATTTTTTGGGCTAAATAACTTTTTGTTCTCATCCGCTCATATATGACCTCTCTGCTTCAAACTTGATTAAAAACTTCATTTAGGAACATTGTGCTGCATCAAGAAACTGCGACATGTGTTTTTTTTTTGCTTGTCTGATTATTTATTGCTTCATAATTATGGCCTTGCTAGGTTGCTCAAGCGACTTCAACTCAAATGTCCAAGCGTGATCCTATGAGACCATACATGAATGTTATAGATGCTATGCTGGCTAAAATGGTAACCTTCTACTTCCTGCTATCCTCATATTGTAAACATATAGTGTCAGTTCCCCAAATTTAATTGTGATTTGCTATACCAGTTTAGAGAAGATCCATCATTTAAGCCTCAAGGTGGTCAATTGGGTGAAAACGATATGGACTATGACACAGACGAGAAATCGATGGCAAAGCTAAGACGGCACCTTCGAAATGCTAAGGATGAATATTACAGATATAAAAGGTATAGAGAGCTAGCTTTCTGTTGGCGCACAGTCTTAGCTTTAGAAGGAAAATCCGTCCCATTTAATAGACTAAGTTGATGCTGCATAATTTTGATATCAATTCACTATGGCTTTTTGCAGTGAGTATCTTACATACGTTACAAATGCCCTTGTTCTTGAAGACACAATGAAGAATTACGAGCGTCGTGATTCAACTGGATGGTTAGAATTTCTGTTTTCCCATCTCTTATAAAATATATAACTCTCTTCTGTTAAATATCAGAAACAAGCTTGTGATGCCTCCTCTTTGTTGCACCATGTTTCAGGAAATATATTTCGAGCTTCAGAGCCAGTCGGAGTGGGAAAATGGGGGATTTTCTTGATACATTGGGTAAATTCTTCTAACTATAACATGCAACCTCAAATACAGTCGATAATATCTTTGTACGTTGTTGCGATTTGCAGAATTTATATGGAGATGTATATTGAAGAAACAGATTCAATTGGCGTTGGCGATAATTACGGGTATTATGTCAGCTGCAATTCTTTTAGCTGAAGCAACTCTCCTTCTAAGTAAACTAGACTTGTCTCTCTTCTCAATCCTTATACGCTCTGTTAAATCTGATGAACTTCTAGTACAGGTACGTTATACTACATTTCGCTGCTACAATTCGCATAATATCTTGTTACCTAATTTCTAATCATATTTACTTTCAGGCATTTGCGTTTGTACCTTTGGTGTATATGTGTATCTGTACATATTATTCACTCTTCAAAATTGGAATGCTTATGATTTATTCCTTGACTCCGCGACAAACAAGTTCTGTGAATCTACTAATGATTTGCTCGTAAGTGATTTTATCATACAAAAGAAAGAAACTTTTTGATTGCTTATTATTAACAGTTTTACTTATGTAGGATGATTGCTCGATACGCCCCGCCGATATCTTACAACTTCATTAATCTCATTCAACTTCATTCCGAAACTATATTCGAGAAGGTATATTTCTATCGTTAACCATGCTGTAATTCGGTTTCTTTATAAACCATCTTTGTTTTTGTCGATTTGGTTATGCAGAAAATGGGTAGAATCGATGACGCTGTACCAGTTTTTGGACAAAGATTCAATGAAATCTATCCTCTTATAATGGTTATCTACACATTACTAGTTGCTAGCAATTTCTTTGACCGGTTATTTAATTACTTTGGTAGTTGGAAAAGATTTCGATTTCAAACAGAAACCGACGATATGGATGGATTTGATCCTTCGGGTTTGATGATTTTGAAAAAAGAACGAACATGGCTTGAAGAAGGACATAAAGTAGGCGAACATGTTCTTCCATTAGCAAGAAACTTCAACGATGTTGACATTGAAGTAAGTAAAAGGTGTTTATTTTACCCAAAACCCGAACCAAAAAACCCGGAGCCAAAACTGAACCGTATTTTCAAATAACTCGAACTGTTTTATAATTTTTTAGTATGGATACCCGAATGAGTACCCAAAAACCCGAATGTATTTATATATATATATATATATATAGTAGTTTTATCGGGTTATTCAGATTTTTTTGGGTAATTTCGGGCCTGAACGGGTAATTTGGTTAAAAATAACCGTTTTAACCGGACCCGAATTTGTTTGGTTCCATATCGGTTTTTCATAAAATTACTCAAACCGACCCGACCCGAAGCATACCCGAACCGAACCGACCCGAATTTTTAATGGTTCTTAAAAGGGTACTAACCAATACTACCCGAAACCTAAATTACCCTGCTCGAGCCGACCCAAATACCCGAACACCCAGCCCTTACTTTTCTAACTTGAATCTTCTTTTTGTTAGGACAATTCTCCAGTCGAAATGAAGATTTCGTCGAGCTATGATATGGATTTAGTTAAAGGAAGTTCATCGAAAGACGACGATATGTCTCGTAAATATGGATCAGCTAGAGAAGCAATCACTAATAAATATGCAGCTATTAGAGAACAGCAAAACAGACACTCTTCATCTCCTGTTAACACGGCTCCAGCGAAAGTGTCGTTACTCGAAACAGAAAGTCCCGGTCTAAGTAATGGAGAAGGAGGAGAGTCATCTTCTCGTTTAGCTTCGACATGGCGAAATATGAAACTAGGAATCCAAAGTTTTAAAGACAATGTAGCTACTAAGAAGTTTCTTCCATTAAGACAAGGCTTAGAAACAACAACAACAATGAGTAACACAAGCTCGAGACCGATGAATTCATCGATGCCGCAGTCTTTAGATGAGATATTTCAGAGATTGAAACACCAGTCAGTGGAACATGATCACTATCTTGATAATGATGATGACCTTGATTTTGAAGATGATGTTCATAGGTAAAAAAAATTGATGAAAACCAGATTTGTTCACATTTTAGTATAGAAAGAAAAAAAAGTTATTACAAGACAGTGAAGAAGACACTAATGAATACAAAAAAAGAGAGAGCTAATTTGAATGTTAAAGATCTCTTAACAGAACATTTGGTGTTGGAGAGTGCCATTTTTGTGTTATAGGTCTTGTATTTTTACAGTTATTAAATATATTATTGGATAATATCTTATATACACACTTTTTGAATAGCTTTATTGTATTAAATGAGACAGATTTGGTATTTAAATGGTATACAGTCGAGTAAGTTGGTCGATCTAAATATGACTAAACAAAAATGTATCTAGTTACCAATATCATTATAGTACACAAATAGTAAGAATAATTCCAATGTTAGAGAAAAAAAAAATAGTAAGAATTTTTAAAAATTTTAAGAAATTTACTATTAAATTAATATTAATTTGTTTAGATTGTATTCTTTTTATCCAATCTTTTTTCTTTAGTATTTCATTCTATAAATTTTGGTAGGCTGATGATTTGTTTTCCTCCCAAAAATTATGGTATAGTACCAAATTCAACAAAACTTAATGTTTAGTTTGATTTCTATCTAATATAAAAATTTGAAACCTATTTTTTTCAAATTTGATAGTTCGAA
This sequence comes from Iberis pinnata, assembly GCA_900406425.1. Classification (NCBI taxonomy): domain Eukaryota; kingdom Viridiplantae; phylum Streptophyta; class Magnoliopsida; order Brassicales; family Brassicaceae; genus Iberis; species Iberis pinnata. The sequence goes on from OVBE01003468.1 coordinate 4,227, forward strand.
ACTTATTTATTTATATTTTTGTAGTTCGAGACTTAATCACATTTGGTTTATTAAAACTACATTAATGTAAATACATAGATTTCAAAATTTCAAACTATAGAAAAATAAGTTTCAAACTACAATATGGATAAATAGATTTCAAACTTTTATATTACTCATTAAATTTGTATGGACTATGATTGTTTGTTGAAAAATAGATTGTTAGCCCAACTTTTGTCATTGGTTGCTTGCAACTATAAAGTGTACTAATAAATAAAAATGGCACGTGAAATGAGTTAAGTGGTAGCTTGCAAAATTATACTAAAATAAATACTTTATGGATATGATCAAAACTTCATTCAATTACTTGCGTTTGTATCTTTGACCAAAAACTCAACAAATTAAAAAAGATTAAGCAAACTCAATTTTCATTATTATCATTATAATTTTCACTAATTTTATTTGACTTTTTCTTTATCTGTAACTAAACTGTACACACGAAAATTAAAATTTCAAAAAAAAAAAAATTAAAAAGTCAAATTGAGTCAATTAATAAACTCTTCGCCGTGAAGTAACAAACCCGCCACCGTCAGAACCACCGCTTTTACTTTTCAACTGAAGCAACTTTTTCCAAAATCCAGTCTTCTTCACCGTCGTAGATTTCAATTTCTCCGTCTTCTTCTTCGAATCCTTAACGATATACAAATCTTTAGGAACATGAGCCATAGATCTGCTTTTCTTCAATCCTCCACTTAAACCTTCAATAAAATTCCCACTCATAGCTTCTCTAACAGCGAAAGAAATCGACATCGAACCAGCTCTCCGGTGATGATCTTTAACCGGAGATGGCGGAGAAGAAGATGAAACGGTGGTTGAGGAAGAAGAAGTAATGATGTAATACGATGTCGTATTTGGTAATATTGAGAGTTTTTCTCTTAAACAAGATGAACAAACTCCTTTGTTTCCTTGATGATTGTGTTTTCTACAATCCATCTTCGTCTTCGTCTTCTTCGTTTTGACTACTTTGATTTATCTGCAGAGATCTATATATATATATATATATAATCATGCGCACGTGTGTGTTGTTGCCACGTGTGTGTTGTTGACACGTGTGCTTTAACGTCGGTACAACCAAAGGTTTTAGGCTTATAGCTACGTGAGTTTCGTAGAAGACAACTTCTTATAAATATCTTCTTTTTTTAAAATAAAAAAAATTGTTAAAAATATATATTTTTATTTTGTGAATAATATAGATTGGTAAATTATCGTGAATTATTAACCGAAATAATTCATTTTAAAATATAAATATAAATATTTAACAAGTTAACAATGTAAGATAACTTGTTATTAATTAAAATACATACTCTTTATGTTTCTTATTAATATATTTTCTAGGCTTTTTCTTTTGTTTCAAAAAGATAGATTTTTTGAGTTTTCAATTAATTGCATGTTGTAAACTTCAACACACATTAATTGGCAAAATTTGAATTTTTTATAATACAGTATTGAAGTTTATAGGAAATTGATTATTTTGAAAAACAATGCATTTAATAATTGATAATAATGTATCTTTTTAATAATATATGTAAAAATTCTAAAACATCTAATATTTAGAAACAGAAGGAGTAATATCTAATCTACTAAATTAAACTTATTTTTTTATGTTTTTCACAAATTAGAGAGTACACTTAAGAAAATGATTGCTATGTATGTTGATAAATGTTAGACATTATTATAAGAAAATCTAGCTACCATTATTATGTATCATCATTGAATACTGAAAACTGTTAGACACATAAAATAATGGATCAATAGATCTTTTCAACAGATTTCAAGATAATGTTTCTATTTATATAAAGTCATGTTAATTTTTCGTAGAAGACAACTTCTTATAAATATCTTCTTTTTTAAAATAAAAAATTGTTAAAAATATATTCTTTTTATTTTGTGAATATTAAAAACATGGATTGGTAAATTATTCGTGAATTATTTAAAATTTTAATATAAATATAAATATAAATATTTAACAAATTAACAATATAAGATTACTTAAGTAAAATTAAACTCTCTCTTCTAATTTTTTTTTTCTCCGATTCTCTCTTTAAACTTAAACTAGATGTAGATTTCTGAAACATATGAAGAAGAGGGACGGTGGTGAGCTCACTCCGGCGACGAGCCACAAACAAGCGTACCGCGACCCCCAGGTTCGGCGGTGAAAAGCGCCATCGAGCTCTCCAGTGACCAGTTTCTCCTTTCGTTTTTATAAGCTTTCGATTTCCACCTGCTTTGTTTTTTGACCATGCAACCGACAAGACTTGAAGAAGCTTCGCGGCGGAGCTGTTAGACCAGACGGTCTGTCGCGCGAATCTCGGAGCTCGGTCGGCGACGAAGAAAGGATCTCAAGGTGGTTTCGGGTTCCTGTCGAAGGGTCAGGAGTCTTCGTGTTCCCTCGGTGGTGGAGCAGGAACCTTTGTCGTTGTGGTGCGCGTATCCTCTTCTCCCAACGGTGGTTACCCGATTCCTAAACCACCGGATTCATACTCTTCTCTCCCAGATCCGGTTGTGGCGCTTCATCAGACTTGATTCCTCCTCCAAATCTCTTCTCGGTTAGCTAGTGTGGGCGTGGGTGACGGCTAGCCTTCATCACCGCTTCAAGGAACCGTCGCTGGGTCACCGGCTGGCAACCGGTGGGTCTCGCAGCCTCGACAGCAGCGGAGATAGTTATAAGGTTTTCTTAAAAAAATTCTAGAGTTTCTGTAGGCTTGTTACTGGATTCGGGCCTGGGATAGGCCCATTAAATCCACCTTGGGTTTTTGTTGCTTTTCGGAATTGTGGGTTTATTTGAATGTATGGGCTGGATTTGTAATCTAAACTATATTTGCCTTTAATAAATACAACATTTAACAACAACAAAAACAATATAAGATTATTTGTTATTAATTAAAATACATAATATCTAATCTACTAAATTACTTTAAATTAAACTCATTTATGTTTTTCACAAATTAGAGAGTACACTTAAGAAAATGATTGCTATGTTGATAAAATCTAGCTACCATTATTATGTATCATCATTATGAATACTGAAAAATGTTAGACACATAAAATAATGCATCAATAGATCTTTACAACAGATTTCAAGATAATGTTTCTATTTATATAAAGTTATGTTAAATTTAGTGTACAAGATCCTCTAAATGTATGAAAAAACTAATGTATCAAATTTAATTTAGTATTTTTAACAACTAATATAGTATTTTAAAAATCTTAGATTTTACTTTGTTTTGTATTATTATGAAATCCAACTTGATAAAAACACACCCATTACATCGAATAAATAGTTGAAATCTTATAAGTAATATAACATAGATTGTGATATATAACAAAGAGTTTGTAGTTTTATAGTAATTTTTTGTGAGGATATTTTTAAAAATCAAAATATCTATTCTAAATATCAAAAAGTTACGATCGAAATGTGAATAATTGATATAACATTTTGTCACAATTAGATTGATAAGCAGAGTCGGTCCTGGAATTTTAAAGGTTGTAAGATAAATTGAAAAATGTGGACCGGTTCTTAATATAAAACTTTGAAAATGGACTGGTTCTTAAAATAAAATTTTGAAAATATAAAGTGGGCCGCAAACTCGTGATTGCTCTGATTGACCTCAAGACCGGCCTTGTTGATAAAGTCTGGTTTATAAACAACTTTTATAGTGTAGAATTCGCAAATACGTAAAATCAAATTATGACGAAACTGTACAAAATTAAACTTTTAATTTTATGAGCAACATCACTTTCCCTTATTAACTAAAATAGTTTTACAAACAAACAAACAAAAAACTTAGATTTTTTTGTTTAGTATTAATAAAACAATTTTCAGATATACACTAATGTACATATATCTCCAACTTCTTAAGTTAAAAAGAGAATGATGGAAGTGAAAAGTCACAAAGCTTAGTTTAAACTAAAGAAACTCAAATTTTTCTTACATGTAAACTTCACAAAATTGACAAATGAAAACGCAAAGAAGGAAAGATGGGTCAACAAAAGAAACGAGACTTATAAGAAGATAGTGATGGATTGTTGTGATTTAATCAAACACTCAACGTGCTTATGGGACCAATTTTGTTAGGTATAATATGACTGTGACCTTGGCCGGTCGACTCAAGTCTTGAACTCGCTTGTCACACGTTAAACCAAAATACTCACTCGTGCGTATTCTACTATATATTACCTATTTATTTATGTATTTTATTCTCATTTTTTTATTGTTGCATCAAGGGTTAGTGAACTTTTAATTTAGGTTCGTCTCTGAAAAGAGGAAATTTATACAAAAACGGTGAAATCGTGTCTATAAGACGGACGAACTCATTAAGATGTGATTACACTAATGTTTTTCTTTAATCTTTCTAAGATCCGCGGACTCCTTTCTCTATGGCTTTCACTCCCTTTTTGTAGTTCATCTCCTCGTTATCATTCGGCTACACAGAGTGGTTGACTTAGGTGGCGTTAGCTCGGTAATTTGGTTTAGAGGTTATTGTTTGGGTCGGCGATAGTAAAATTTACTGTAGTCTCGGTGCCGCTCTTCCATACTCGTCTTAGATTTTGTCTTTGGTCTGATGAACCTGTTAATGGGCTCAAAGTCTCATGAACTTTGTCATGGATGCGACCCATACCCAACATTTATTATAAAATTATGATACAGTTAGTCCAAATTTTTCAAGACATTTACTTTTGACTTTTCCATTATATACCAAACTATAAGCTATTATCTCTACTGATTATGTATATATTGTAGTATTCGCTTTGGATTTTTCCAAAACTTTGTGATTGATTGTTAGATTGTATATCATGGCATGTCTTGGAAAATTTTAACAGCGTCAGTTATTTTTTTTGTAGGTTATTATATTATGGTATAGTTAACGAGATCACTTAAAGGTTGGATAATAGATATTCTACACTTCAATACAAAAATTATTTATAGATGTTTTAACCAATTCTTTTGCCGACTATAAAGTTGATAATGACCAATAAAACTTACAGAAACAGAAACACAGAAGCCCGCAAATCTTAATTTGAAATCTCAAAAGTTAAAATATGTTACTCAAAATCCAAAGATAATACTCATAAAAAGCCACAAAGACAACAAAATTGATTTAACTAACTTAGATAATTCTTTTTTTTTCACCAAAACAATAGTACAATAGGTAAACGATAGAGAACAAAGAATAAACAAAGGAAACGATCAAGTAAAACGCCCTTACAAAAGCATGTCTAAGGAATGAAACGAGCTTCATCTAGAATGCGAGAGTGATGCCAAGCATGGCCTCCCAAAGCTAGGTAAGAATGAAATAGGCCATGTTTCAAAACGCTTTGGGCGATGTCTCTTGCGATAAAATTTGCTTTTTGTGATGATGTGAAGAAGAAGCATGAGGAGAAAGTTGCGGCGAAATTAGAGATCTTCTGAAATATACTCATGTATTATGGCCAGCATGAAGGTTGATTAATCTTCAACTACACTACCAAAATCTGACCAAACTTCTATGGCTCTTAAATGGAGATCTGACATGCTTGACAGGACCCAAAGAATATAATGAAGCTCTGCTTACAATTTGTTGCTAGTTGGAACTAAAGCGTCTCTCGCATGGAAGGAGACGTTTCTTGTATAGTCCCGAACTATCCAGGCCCCTTCAACTAAAAATTCTCCACCAGCCTAGGTTGCATGAACATTGCATTTTAAAACTTCAAAGTATGGTTTTGACCAATAAATTTCCGTCATATATGACAAAGAGTTTATTCGAATGCTCTGTTGTTTCCTGAGCTAGCGATACCAACCTTGTGATATCATTTTATTTTTCTTCAATAATCAGTGCATTCCTATTTTTCCAGATTTCCCACAAAATTCATGGAATCAAAGCTCGTAATCTTTCGTGGATATCTACCTCATTGATTAAATGAATCAAAGTTTTCATATTGTGAGTGAGTGATTTTGAGAAACCTTAAGTGGTACCAGGAATTGCAGCCAATTGCCAAATCTTTGTAGCATAGATGTATTCGAATAACACATGGTTCACTGTTTCGTACTCTGTATCATAAAGTTTGAATCGAGAGTCTGCTTGTAGACCATGTGCATGTAGACATTCAACTACAACCAGTGCCCCCTCAAAGATCCATCCACATAATCATTTTGATTTTTTTATTAAGTTCTAAATTTTCATATCTTTGATTTCAAATCATTGACTATCCTTTGTTGAGGGGTTGAGGTTATAATTGGTCTTTATATATTGAAATCAATCAACTTCCACTTTTAACCTTATATCTATCATATGTTGTGTAAGCCCAAATATGTTTGTCGTGCAGCTGGTTGTGGAGAGAATTAGACAAAATTTTCATGGCGTCTTCCAAAATAAAAACTTGAAAAATAAGTGATCTATCCTATATCTCCTCCGAGTTAAGTAAGGAGGAGACCTTCAGATTAGTCACCGATTGAGAATTAAGGCTTTGTGGTGAACGTGGTTCACCGTCAAATAGCTATTTGTTTGTCCAGACATTTGTGTCTTCCCCGTTTCCAATGGTTTACATCAGTCCTTTTTTCAATAGCTCACGTCCAAACATTAGAATCCGCCATGCGTAAGATGGTCGAGCCCCCATTGATTCTTTAGGGAAACTTTTTTTGGAATTATTTTGTTTTGTAGACTCTTGAGAGTAAAGCATTTGGTTCATGTAATATTTTCCATGCTTGCTTAGCAATAAAGACTGGTTAAATTCTTTAATATTCTGGAAGCCTAAATCACCATTAGCTTTAGGTTGACATATTTTTGACCATGAGACCCAACTGGTTTTCTTTTCTCCTTCAATTGAATTCCAAAAAAACTCGTCATTGCACTAGTAATCTTTGACACTAATGTTTGGTGAGGCAGAAGCAAGACATAGCGTACACAGGTAAGGCCATTGCCATTGATTTCAATAAAATCTCTTTCCTTCCTAAAGAAAGACTTTTAGAATGCCATCCCGACTATATGCAATGAAAGCTAATAGTTCTCTCTTTGAGCCATTAAAACACTCTGGTAACCCTAAGTAAAACTCTATACCTCTTTATTTCCAATCTTCATGTAGAGACCCAAGATTCTATATATAATTGCATCAAGTTTATGCTCAAAAGTAATAAACTTGATGCAACTTAGATAATTCTAAATGAGAAAACAACATAAATGACTATTACTAAAACATTTACTTAATGCATACCTATTTATTACTCCCTCCGTTTCAATATGTAAGTAGTTTTGCTTAAAAACGCGAATATTAATAAATTTTAACTTTTCTTAAAAGAGTAATAAAAAGTTAGAGAAATTATTATTTTTTTTTTGTGGGGAAACGCGAAAAGTTAGAGAGAGATTATTGCATATTATTTTTTCTTTAAATTTATAATATAATATTATTTATTTAAATTATTTTATTGTTTTAGGATTTGAGAATACCTTATATTATGAAACAAAACATTTTGACTAAAACTAGTTTTATATATTGAAGGAAGTATATAGGAGTACTTCTTACTAAATTCTTCAGTTTAGTGACCCTTTTTTATACTCCATTTTATTTCTTTGCTGAGAATTAAGTATTCAGTTTTATGTGCACGTGAGATTGTAGTCAAAAAGTACGACCAATAAATTTATGGGAAATGAAAATATCGAGAAAAACAAAATTCTAGAAGTTTTATTACGGTTCATGATCATAGGAATAAGTGAATATATTTTGGACCGGATTACAAAGTAGATCATCTTTGTGTTACTACTGACTAATCAGAATTGGAGTACTAATCCAATGAATCTTCCTTGACATTATTCTATTCTTTTTCTTTTTATTTATTCTATTCTTTTTCTTTTTACAACGTTAACAACTAAACAAATTTATAAATTTGGGTAAATAAATATTCTTTCCGTTTCAATTTAATTGTTGTTTTAGAGAAAAAAAATTATTTTAAATTAAATGTTGTTTTCATTTTTCATAGTAAAATTTATTGTATTTTTATGTTTTATGACCATTTATATTTTACATAATAATTTATTATCGATTGATTTATTTTCGAATATATATGTATATAATAACTATATAGTTTTGTTGTTTCATTAATTTTACTACGAATATTTTTTAAAAATATGGCGAATTAATATCATTAATAAATACTAGTTTGCAAAATTATGTAAAAACCATTTTGACAACAATTTAGTTCTTTTATTTTGAATACTTTATTTGGTGTTACGCAGGGCTGATCCTAGACCAAGCCCAATGAGACATTGGCCTCATGCCCTAGTTTTTTAATTTTATTTTACATATTTTTAAAAAAATTTATAGGCCTCCAAATCTTTTATAAAAAAATATTGGCCCAAATAAAAACTACATAAAATATTAGCCAAAATTTTATTTATTTTATCTCAAATCCCCCATAATTTCAAAGTCGGTCATGGTGTTACGTAATTATTATAGTTATTAGTTCGTTATTTTTCTATGAAATTAACACCAAAATTTTAAAATAATATATGATAACGATTACATATTATAGAAAATTTAATAATATTTTAAATTAGGTTAAATCTAGTTTTGGATCTGCCACTGTTTACATTATAAATTTAAAGAATTATTGTAATTACAATTTTTTTAAAAAAAAAACGTGAGGCTGTATAAGTCTAAGTTGGTTTGAAAACTTAACAATTTTTCCAACCAAAACAAAGTTTAGGTTATTTGTTTCAAGCATCGAACATTAAAATGTTCCTATAATCCATAAGAAAACTTTCAACTATGCATGTAAAAAATGAAAGAATTACGTTTTAGCCCTCACAAAGAGTCATTTATTTTATTTAGAATATCTACCTCGTGGTTTCGACGAAACCAAAAAAAAAGAAATCAATAAGTACTTTAAAAAATCAATTAAAGAAAGCTCACTTTTCATGTTAATGATTGTTTATAATTAAGTCAAGGGTTGTTTGTTGTTTTTTCTTAATTAGTTCTTTCCTTGCTTCTTGAAATAAGAATATAAATAATCTACATTTTTGGTATTGTTTTGACGTTGATGGAGTATTTTCTTTATATCGATAAAGTCTTCATAACTATTTTTTTTTTGTTGCTTTAATATACCGATGGGAACGGAATGGATTGGCCAAATGACAAAAATCCATGAGAGTTTGCACTTGTTTTACAAGTGTTTAGATTAGACATTTAGCCTGATAATAAAATAGCAGAGATGACAACCACTAGATCACATGCTTATTTGTTTTTCATAACTAACTTTTATAATGCAGAGTTTTACAATTACTTGGATAGTAAGGAACACATTAGTTTTCACTAACAAAATTATCGCAATCTAGGAAGCAGGCCTTAACGTAATCATGCAAACCCGAGAATGGTTCCCAGCTCAAGATCACTATGCCCCTCAACAATCGGTTCTACAACCTAGAACACAACCCAAAGTTGTTGTTCTTTATAGAACGCACGCAATTTGGAGAAAGGAAGACCTCATGGTGGGTTAGGATGGACAATTCAACAAATCCTGACAACATTGCACACCCAATTCGCGGCTGCTGAAGCTCATGTCCCCAGTTCTCTTCAAGCAGAGGGAGTGGCAACAACATTGCACACCCAATTCGCGGCTGCTGAAGTTCATGTCCCCAGTTCTCTTCAAGCAGAGGGACTGGCAATAAGAGAAACTCTATCCTCCTTACTGCTGTTGGGTCTCAAGGAGGTCAAAAGTTAATCAGATTCCCAAGTGCGAGTGAATTCGTTGAATACAGGATCTTCGATATCAGCTCTCCATAGAATTATTAAAGACACATAGGCCAATTGGCATGTAATTTTTATTCTTTATCTTTTTGCTTTATCCCAACAAAGAATAATGTTTTGACTAAGGCCACATAAAAAAAAATCACATATACATACGCAACGAGTATAATTTCATTCGTTTAGTTATAGTAATGGGCACATAAATAAAATTAGTGTACAACTAACTCTTAATCAAACATAAGTAATTAGAAGAGCAAACATGGCTTACAACTAAGTTGGGTTTCTCGATAACTAAAGGCCCATTAAGCCCAAAATGATAAAACAATGAATATGATGAGGATAATAAAAACTTATTGGGGTGAGAGAGGCTCGAACTCTCGACCTCAGGATCACTCAATAGCTATGAGACCTACGCGCTAGCCAACTGCGCCACCACCCCATGTTGTTGACTTGAGTAATAGTTAACATCAAGTTAGACACAAACAAAGTATAATCCATCTGTGTTTTATGAATTAGATATTTATGCATTATTATAATTTATGGGTTATCCCAATCCAAATGCATAATTTTATCTCATACACTTATAGAATGATGAAAAGAGATATATTTTACATTCTAGATATGCTATAATTGGATACACCATTCTTTCGATTTGTTAAAAAAAAACTAGCTTGCTACATAAAAACAGGACCTGTTGTAGGATTTTTGAGGCAATATTAAAACCAAAAAAGTAATGGTTTAGTGGTAGCATAGAACCATTTCCACAAAAGAAACATTAAATATTTGTTAGGTGGAAGTGGACACTTGCATAACAAAGTAGGGAAAAGTAAATTTTACCTAGAAGGGTTAGTGTAGATTGCCAAGTAGTGATTTATTTTATCTTTTTATTTTTATCTAATAAATGTACACTTCTAGGTTTTTTTCTTTTTATGACTTTGGTATGCGGAATTTCGAGAGACTCCGGTTAGGTTTAAAGCGTCTGCAGTCGCCAAGGATATCTAGGATGGTCGCCGAAATTTGTCCCATTTAATTGACGGTGGTCGGAATTCGAACCCAAATGGCAAAACTCATAGTTGTGAGCTTTTTACCACAAAAGTTAGAAACTCCGATTACACTTACAGATTTAAGAATAGTAAATGATATTTGAATAGTTGTGGATGTTGAAATTAGCATTCATATCAAAATTGAGGAGGAGTCTAGTCCAACTACCAATATGATCTACACATAAGGCTAAAGTTCATGTAAGGTGTATGAAGATTGACAAACAAAAAAAAGAAAGATCAAATCCTATTAAGAAGTTCAATCCAAATGACCAATTGTCCATAATATAATTGACACACATCACAAGATCGACTCAAAAATATAATCGGTCTGGAGACAAAACATAGTTTTTATGCTTTTTATTTTTAATCTATATTGAAAATTAAGTAACACTACTAAACGTTTATGTATTAGATTTCAATCATAAAATTTCATATGAAATCTTAAAATATATGTTTTTATGAAAAATTATTTATCTTATTTTTTTAAAAAAATCATAAGAAATAGACCCCTAAATTAATAGAACACGGGTCGAGGTCCGGTGCAATCACACTCTCCGCTCCTCTATTTGAACCGCCTCTGAGTATTATCTATGAAAGATTCACCGATCAACTGGGTCAACTTACATAAACAAATGAATAAACGATCCGATCCGATTTGTAGACGCACTTAATATTGGCGTAAAATGCATATTTTAAAATATAAAATTTCAAAGACTAAATCAAAATCAAATTGTCCTAAACTGCTCTAAGTGGGGATTTTAATTCGATAATAACTTGTTGGGCCAGGTTTGACACCCTCTAAGGCCCAACATAAAAGCTGGCCCATTCTTGAATAGAGGCCCAACTTTAGCATATGAAGGTCGACCAGGTGTAGACACCTGTCCCGACACTGTTCATAGTGGTTTAGTCAGACGTTTAGCAATATAAATAGACTGACAGGGTGATTGGAGAGGGGGTCGGAAAACAGACGGAAAGGAGATAGAGAGAGAAGTCGCCGATATCGACGAGGTTAAACGACGGTGATAAATTGGAGTATTTCGGCTATCAGCAGCTCTATCATTAGGGATTATCAACTCGGAATATCTCGACCATAAACAGTTTGAGGGCCAAATCAGTTCTACTTCGTCTATTCACACCGAAAAATCAAAAGAGTTAGTATCAAAATGCTATAGTCAAATAGCTCTACTTAGTCGAACTTACAATTGTGATAATTTATATTATATTTAAACATGTCGTCTAATCCTTCTGTCTAAATTAACCGCGTCCAGAGAAAAGCATATTGAGAAGACGGGTTTAACATAACTCAATGATTAATTAGACACCACCACAACATCTACACCTTTAATTGAGTCACCTTTGATCGAGTACAAAGATTAAAGAATACTGTTCTAAACTTATAATAAGATACCTTATATCATTTGACATCATAGTAGGATTTGTATATTGCAAATCATATTTATTTATTATCTCGATATGCACCATGCATCGTCTATAAAAATTTTGTGAAGATATAATGTCTGAATTTTCTTCTATATATAAATGTCTCGTTGTTTTTAACACAATTACTTAAATATATTAATATTTAACATATGAGTTTGATATACAAAACCGGTCCTAGACACAGGTAAATAAGACATTGGCCTCGAATCTCCATTTTATAAGCATTTTCTCACATTTTATAGACCCTTAAAATTTAAAATTATATATAGATATGTTTTTTTAAAAAAACTTATGGCCCAAAAAAATAAAAATATGAAATATTTATCTCAATTTTTTTTCTTTTTTCTTTTTTGTTTTTTTATGATCTTGGTATCCGGAACCTCGAAGGACTCCGACTAGGTCTAAAGCGTCCGCAGTCGCCAAAGATATCCAGGCGGACCGCTGAAATTCACCCATGTTCATTGACAGTGGCCGAAATTCGAATCTAGATGGCGGAACTCACAGCTGTGAACCTTTTATCATTAAAATTAGAAACCTCAATTTGCATTCATATATTACAGCAAGAAAAAAAAGAACTCAGAGCTATAAACCTTTTAAACTACTAAGCATTTTAGGACAAGCCTTGGTGATATAATATGTAACTGACTGTTGAAAATATGAAGTAGAGTTTACGATAAATCATATAATAATTGTGATATCTTGAATAATTCATAATTTTTGTTGTTCTTTTTTAGGTTTGATGAAACCAAAAAGTAAGTGCAACGAATGTGGTTGGATAATAAAAATTGACTAGTTTTTTCCTTTTTACAACTAGCATCTAAATATTCCAGCTCACAGATTAATACTAAAGTTTTTTCTTTTATCAGATAATATTATACTTTTATATAAAGATATGAAAAAACAGTATATATCCCACGGATATATAAGTGCACATGCATGGTTTGGAACTTGGGTAACATCAAGTTGGCATTGCACAAAATTCTCGACCAAAATTATAATTATAAGAAACTAAAAAGTGAGTAATATGTTGGTTGTCATAGACTCATAGGGAGGTGTGTTGAAAATTGAATTTGGAATATGATTTGTATTAAGTTGATAATTTTAGTGTTATTTGATATAATATAAATTTTAAAAATATTATCAATTTATTGTTATTATCAATTTATTGTTATTAGATTAATGATTTGAAAAAAATATTGTCGATCCAAAAAATAGATTTATAATGATCTAAATATTATCACTTTGATATTGTTTTAAATAGTTTTCATTACGTTTTTTTCTTTCTTTCTAAACTCTTAAAAATTGGAGCATAATTTTGCACCTTCTCATATATTTTGTTTCTATACTGCTCGATTGTAAGATAAGGTTAGCGCCCCAGGTCCAATAAGACCAAACTCACCTCCGAAATTCGATGTCGCAAAACTCATTTCACAGGATCGACGAGGCAGGTGGGACCGCCGTCGAAACAGTGCACCTAACCTCCTCTAGTTTGGAGAACAGTGACCTACAAACCGACTTGCCGGAGAAACAGGACGCCTAGTCAACTGCCTGCGTAAACAAATGATGACGAGACGAGTATAAATAGAAGGTGAACCCGAAGTAAAAAGGAGTGTAAAAAGCGAAAGCTTTAGAGAGAAGTTAGGGAAACATATCGACGACATGAATACATTTACAAAAGATCAAAGTGCGTCGAATATGTGGACGCGCTTCTCATTGCTTCACTTGTAATTTCATTTATCAAATATAAACTCAAATCCAGAAGACCGACGACTCTGGATTCAACATCGATTTTATTATAAAATCTATACGATAACAAAACTTTTGTAGTCAAGCTTGTTTTCGAATAACATTTTGTTTTCTATTGACCATAAAAAAACTTTTTTGACGGTGGTAAATGATGAGCAAATACATACACGTGCAAATATATAGCCATTTACAGTGAAAGTTATACGTTTTTGACGTAAACGGTGACGTGACGGCGTTAAAGTGACGTGTTCGATGTAAAATGGGTCCTACATAACATGGCTCTCCACCAATGTCTTTGTCTGAAAGAGAGAGAGCAAAAGTCTTGTGGGGTCCACTGTCTTTATAAGTGGGCCCTATACACACGTGTACGGCTGATACGTCTCGAGTTTCATTGATCGCCGCATGAATATTTAAAAAAAAACTCATAAAACAAATATTTTCTGAAACTTGTTGAACAGAATCCCATGTGCATTTCTCCACTTCATCTTGTCTGATATTTTCATTTATTCTAATTTTTTATAGAGAATCGTGATTTATCGATTTCAAGTTATATATAAAAGAGTATTTTTATGAAATACCAAGATGTTTAAATTTTAAATACTATACATTTTTAAAATTATCAAAAATATCATTTAATTATTATTTTCAAAAATACTACTAACATAAAAAATGAATTTTAAGAGTTTATAATTTAAATTTGTGGGTTTTAATCCACTAAATAGAGTTTATGGTTTTATTTTGAAAATGGTAGAATATAATTTTGATGGTTTAGAGTTCAGTTTTGGAGGTTTAAAATTTATATTTAAAGTTTTAAATCTATTTTAAATTTGTAGTACTTTTTGAACGTGTGATATTTTTGAAAAAATTATGTTTTTTTAAATAAATTAAGATTTTTTATTATTATTTTTTTTTTCAAAACACTTACTTTTTATGGTATTTTTAAAAAATGTCTCTATATAAAACATTATGGACTAATATGATTGATAAATAAAATGAGAACTCACTCCTTAGAATACTCATAAAACAATATGGACTAGTATGATTGATAATAAAAAATGAGAACTCACTCCTTTTTCTGTTTTACATATATTAAACGTATCATAATCTTTTGTTGTCCAACTTTCATTACCTCATTTTGTAAGTAGAATCCTCTGACTTCGTAATCTTATGTATATGAAGTTTCCTATTATAGATTTGTGAGTTGTAAAGATATAGTTTTTGTGAAATCGTATACAAAACTATGATAATATAAACATAGTTGTCATTTGTAAAAAAACAAACATCAAAGATACATACTTACATAGTATCGATATAAGAGAAAGACAACAAAATTGTAGTAATTTCACATGTAGTATATATAAACTTGAATCTAAAATCATACCGACCAACAAGCCATTCAGAAATTTTCCTCATCAACATTCATAGGCGACCTAAAGACTATCAATAGGACCTTTTTGCCTACAGTTGTAGTCGACCAGAAAGGCACTCAAAGGACTTTCTCGTCTGTTGAACTTCGCTAACAAGACATTTAGAAGTCCTCTTCATCCTCGATTCACCTCATCAACAGTCGATTAGGAAGATAATCAAACACTTATCTCAACGACGACCAAAATCTCATTTAACAAACCACCCCGACGAAAACATAGACGACTTGAAGTAGACTCATCGAATCACTTTGCTGATAGTGCAGACGACCTAGAGAGCTGAGAGAGCTGAGACTGAATTAACGATCCACCTCGTCAGAAAATCAGCCATTCAAAAACACCAAG
Source organism: Iberis pinnata (assembly GCA_900406425.1). Taxonomy (NCBI): domain Eukaryota; kingdom Viridiplantae; phylum Streptophyta; class Magnoliopsida; order Brassicales; family Brassicaceae; genus Iberis; species Iberis pinnata. The sequence continues at coordinate 19,981 of OVBE01003468.1, forward strand.
GAAGACTATCTCACCAAAGAAGAATTCACTTCCTCGCCATTTTAACCTCTCAGAGAAAACCATGACCAAGTCGAGCAGCTATCGAAACTAATTCAACATTTATTAGTAGTTATAAATTAAATTATTGATTAATAACATAATAATAGAAGTAAAAATAGTGAAACTTAAATCCCTGATAATTAGTTACCAACTAATTAATTAAGATGTACGTCCATAAGAAGATAGGCAGACTAATGATCGAACTTGGTTATTTGTTATGCGAATGTATTTTCTATTATTTATGCAATATGGGTTACTAGACTAATCTATTGTGATTCAAAAATCAGTATAACAAACAATAATAATCATATGGATCGGATTATAAATATTTATTTATTTAAGAGGATTTAAATTTCAACATGATTCTCTCGATCTAAAATAAATATTTATGTGTTCTTGTTTTGAAAATCTGATGTATTATAGTAGGAAATGTGTTTGAAACCATTGTCTCGCTCTTGTTTGTTTGGAGTTTTCAACTTGATTTGAACTCATTCGTTGTATTTTGACATATTCAGTTTCAATATATCTTAGCGACTTTGCATCTTGAACTTGAATCTTGTTTACCTTATATGTTGATTTTATTCTCGGTAATAATCATCTATATTTTAGTTCTTTTTTTATGTTGAGTCTGAGTTAGCACCCACCAACGGACCCATCAAAAATCCAGTTTACAGCCATGACCCGACAACTCGTGAATAACCAGACGGACACCATCCAGTATAAAACACACAGAGCCAAAAGCAATGTTCATAGTGGACTCCGCCTGAACGATACAAATACTTACTATAAATAGACACTCCACTTAACCAAGAAGAAGAGAGACATAATTCAAGACAGTAGATAACAACACTGACGACCCGAACACAAAGCAAGACACCTCGGCGATCTAAATCGACGATCTGAACATGAGGCAAGGCACCTCGACGATCTACATCGACGACTCAAACACGAAACACGACACAATGACGATCTACATCGACGACCTGAATATATCGAAGACCTGAGCACAAAGAAAGACACCTCGGCGATCTACATCGACGAATCGAACATGAAGTAAGGCCGGTGATCTACACAGACAACTCGAACACGAAGCAAGGCAAAAAACGAACGAAACATCAAGACCACTTCACCAATAACTCACCATGTCGCAATTTACATATCTCGAAGACAACCAAGGCCTAGTCGAGAAACTGCCTCGCATGGTTCAATAGTTAAGGTTTTGATTTCGAAGAATTCAATTTTTTCATCGGCCTAGTATTTAAAAATTGAACTCCGTTTTTGAAAAATCATATATATATATATATATATATATGATTTTTCAAAAACGGAGTTCTATTTATATATATATTTCCATCATCTTGTTTAAATACTTTTGAAGAAAAAAGGCAAATAAAAAAATTATTATTAAGTAACAAAAGGAGAAAAAGGAACGGCTAGAAACAAACACGGATATTTAGGGAGATCCAATTAGGTGGCTCGACTTTTCATGCTTTTATCTATAGGACATGTAATTTTCAAAAAGACAATGAAAAAGGAAAATTAATTATCCATGTTTCTTTTTCGTCTATTATTCCAACGTTGAATTTAGTTACTACTTTTGTAAGCTTTTTTTGATTAAAATGTTGTACCTTTACACTATAAGGTATCAAAAAATCTGAATTTACTAAGATTATTATGGACATCAAAATCAAAAGTAATTGGCAACGAATACATTGTGTCATATTTTTTATACATATCATCAAGCTTTTTTGAAATTCTATTGTGAAATATATTTTACATGTTTTTTCAAAATAATGACTAATTCGACTATAAATTTATACAATTATTTAGATTAGATTGGTAAGATTAATTTGGATTATATTGATTTTGGATCAAAATATTGTTAAAAGAGTTGTTCCCACTAGAGATTATATCTAGCATCATGAGTATATGTTCCTTTCGTTGTCATGATGATGGATATTGTTGGCATTTTACAAAAACTAGAGCTTCTACAGTGAAATCTGGTTACGATGAACTTGCGGCAGTTCTATATGAGGATCTCCTCTTCCAAACGCAACTCCCTTCGATCAATAGTCTTCAGGAAAGGATATGGAGTTTAGAAGATCCTCCTAAATTAAAGCATTTCTTATGGCATATTTTTTCAGGAGTCTTGGCGGTTAACAATCAACTGGCCAACCGCCACCTGACGGTGGACCGTTTATGTTGTCGATGTGGGTCTTCGGAGGAAACAGTTAACCATGCATTGTTTACATGCACCCCATCCTTCCAATCGTGGATCCTTTCCTTGACCCCGACATCAATTCTCCTCGAGAATATTCAGTATCTCTATTCCCATGAAAAATCTGTTCAAGGCGATTTTGCTGCTAAAACAGAGTACCTATGGATCATTTGGTTTAATTGGAAAGCGAGAAACGATAGAGCTTTTAATGAAAGAGTTTGAGAGCCACCGGATATCCTGTCTTTGACTTCGAAAGAGACTTCAGATTGGGCTTACGCAACTACTAGTATTCCCAAATCATTGAGCCATGTTAATAATGGGACACCTAGCCCAACTCCTTATTTACGTAGGGGCCATAAATGTTTTGGAATCTTCAAACAACATATGTTTTGTTGACGGGTCCTGGAAAGCGAATGATCAAGTATGTGGTGTCGGTTGGATCTTCAAAGACCGATCAACAACAATCACACTAATGGGGTCACGATGTATGTTTCAGGGGCTTTCACCCCTCCACGTAGAGCTTCTCAGTCTTCTATGGGCAATATAGAGTCTACATCGAATGAACCGTCGTTGTGACATCTTCTACTCGAATTTTCAAGAATTGGTCGCTATGCTCTCAACAACCATGGAATGGTCGTCCTTTCGTTCAAATTGAATGATATCAATAATTACCAGAATCTTTATCCACACGTGAAGTTCAAGTATTGTCCAAGGCAATTTAATGGACATGCAAACTTTCTAACGCGTCAAGCAAGGAAGCGTAATCGTTGTTTTTCTTTTATTGGTTCTGTCTCCCTATGTGGATAACTAGAAATAAGTCGGAATTAATGTAGATTTGGTGCAGCAATACGTGTTTTAATTTTAAATCATGTCAAGATTACGAGCTTCTAATTTACAACAAACATATTCTTATAATATTATATGATATATGTGTCACTTAAAATTATTCAAACTTTCTATGTTCACAAAAAGTTTATTCAAAATTTTTGATGTGTAATATATTTCACATATAAACTTAATATTTAGCTAACAAAACAAAAGAAGATGCTAATAGTTTTTCTTTTTATTTTACTTTTTGGGTTTCGATTCATGAAACTTATTAAATTCCACATCTCAAGACCATACCTGTTACTAATCTTGAAAATGTATGTCGATTTTTGTTATCAAGTGTATCATGTATACTAAGCTTTAAAATATTTCCTAAACGAAGGCATATTTATTCAAAAATCAATCTGCAAGATTGTAACTATGTGTGCTCATAATCTTTAAAACCCTTCGGAATTTAAAGATTTTACAAATAGTACATTTTAACTACGCATTTATTCAAACTAATAATAAAAACAAATTTAAAAAAGATGACGATATTGAATATTGCAAGTGTGTTAAAGATTGTAGCCGCACGTGCATCAAATCACACGTGATCTTTCGATTTTATCCCCAACATTTTTGGATTATTCATTCCAACCCAAAATCCCTTCACCATTTTCTTATTCAAAAACACCCCTCAATTTTTAATAATTTTGAAATTTCATCCTCAATATTTTTATTCTTTTACTGACCGGAGCAAAACCATTGCTCATTATCTGCAAACAACTTACAAGCTTCTTCTCCACTAAAAAGATCTTCATGCTCTTCCATTTTCACAAATTGGCTCATAAATCCCATTTCAACCGCTGTGGCCGCTACCGCTACCGCTTCAGCCGTTTTAGGACTATACTCATCGTTTAAAACCGCACTTGAGTCGCTACTATCTGCATGATCTTCTCTAAAGCTTTCTACACGTGGAAAAATGCTAAACATTTCGTATGGAAGCTCTGTTTGCGGCGTAGGATTGTGGCTTAGCTCTAAGACTTCGTTATTAGCAATTACTATCTCAGTCGCTACCGCCTTCGCCGTTTCTAAAACGCCGTTTTCTTCTATCATTGCGTTATCGTTGCTCACGCCGGTCTTTTCCACGTTTAGTTTTGCTCTTAGCTCTTTAATCTGCAGAAATGTAATATTTATCATAAATTTTTATGCGTTTTGATAAATTTAGTCACTATAATTTTTATTTATGTAGTTAGATACCATATAGTAATATGAAACTTTTAAGTTTATTATCGAATTCTCAATCATGAAATTATTCATTTTTTCAAGAAAAGTAGGCAATTTCAAGAAATGCCTTTTTGTCAAGATTAACATTTTCAAGAATCAATATTACATTAAGAAATTACCATTATAGAATTATTGCCATTTCAATATTAACATTTTATAGATTACCATTATTTATAAATCTATGCCATTTTCAAGATTACCATTCTATATACTATTTTGTGTTTTTATCAAAAAAAAAAAAAAGAAAAAACTATTTTTTGTTATTAATCTTATAAAGTTCAATAATTATTCTACATTTTTGTCAACAAAAATCTATATTTCTATTACTATTTTACAAAACCATATAAAAACGTTAAAAACTTTGTAAAAAAAATGTTTTATCAAACTTATAAGCATCTTAATCATTTCATCAAGATTATATTTCTTTTAATCTTTTAATTTTCATTGTATACGATTATACGCCGAAATTCACTACATTTTAATTGACGACTGGTCGGAATTCGTATCAAGATGGTAAAATTCACCGCTGTGAACTCTTTACCACCAAAGTTAAAAGCTTTCGTTTTTTTTCTTTCTTTCTTTTTCACAATCTTAATAACATATTGTAGAGACAAGTAATTTATAGTTATAATTATACCTTTGCAAGAAGAGAATCATTATCACGTTGAAGTGAGTCACGAGTACGTTGAAGTGAATCAAAGTTTGATTTAAGAAGATTGTAATCACGTTCAAGTTGCTTTGTCTTCCATCTAGCTCGACGGTTTTGAAACCAAATGGCTACTTGACGTGGTTGCAATCCAAGTTCTTTACCTAACTTCACTTTTCTCTCTGGTTCTAATTTATTATCTATTTCAAAATTCTTCTCTAATGCTTTCACTTGTTCTACACTTAACCTTCTCTTTTTCTCCACCGTCGCCGGAGTATTAAACGACGCGTTTCCCACGCCGAGTTCTTCTAACATTCCGTCGTCTTCTAAACCGTCGAAGATCGGTGAGTATTCTCCGGTGCCGGAGTAGAGAAGGCCGGTGCTTGTTGTTGGATTTATTTGTTTTTCTAATAATCAAATTATTTAAATTAAATATTAAATATGGAATATTTATATTTCTAAATCTTGTCAGGATAATGTCTTGATAATATAAATTGTCAGAAAACACATACTCACTCACTATGTTTTTAATTAATAAATGTTTTAGAGTTTTGCTACATGATTTACTAATATTTTTTACTATTCAATTTCTTTTATTTTTAAGCCAAAAATAATTCGACAATTTCATTGCTTTCAGTCAATACTATAACAAATTTTCATTTAATTAATCATTTAATAAATAAAAATTTGCTTAAAAAATCTAAAACATCTATCTATTTGAAAAAATAAAAATCTAAAAATCGTTTATTAGAGAAAAGAGATAGTATCTCATATTTTTACCAAAATTAAAAGTATTAACAGGTCGGTCCTGAGATTTAAAATTTGCAAATGCCGCAATCTACAACGAAAAAAATAGACCGAAGTTGTATAGTTTTTAAAAAAATGGGCCGTTTTTCTTAAACAAAAATTTTAAACTAAAAAAGAGCCGCGAGCTCATGCTTGCTCATGAGCTTGTTCTGCTTATGCTCAAGACCGGCTCTGGATATTAATACCAAAATTAAGACAAGTACTTCTAGCTAAATGTACATTTGATTAGTACAAACATCAAAATATACAAAATTAAAATATATATAACTAACACGACGATTATCCAAAAATGGATATATATAAATTATGTAAACAATAATTTTGTACCTGTGAAAGAGTGAGAAATTGGTAAGAAACAAGCTAAAGAATCAGAGCTTCCACGTGATCTCTTCATCTTTGTTTGGTCGGAACTATTGAGATCTAAAGACTAATCACTTGTAATAATATATAGCTCCAAGAATTGTTCCTCTCTTTCTCTCTCTTCTTATCTAATGAAGGATCTTTGTTTTGTTTCAACAATTATTCATCCAAGAAGATAGAAAAATTCATAAAATGTAAACTTCAAATTGTTGAATTTACTTTGGAGAATTTTGTATTTGTTTTCTCGAGAAATAAGAATTTATAAAAGAGAAAGAGAGAGAGAGATGGCCTCATAGTCCCTCTCCGGGTTTTAAATAAGGCGACAGCTTAACCTTAGGGTGTGTGTTGGAGATATCTTTGAGTTATTAAATTTCATTAATTTTAGGGAATTTTTTATTAAATATTTTTTTTATTCCCAAAAAAGAAATTTGTAATGCTACCGGCTATAGCCGGTTTTGATTATTAGTGTTTGATCCTAATTTTTAGTTAAAACCAATCATGTGATGATTTGGTTTTGCTTATCATGTGAATCATATGTGTTGAATCCTGGATTATTATTCCGAAGATTGGGTTCGCACTTGACAAAGATTTTAT
>OVBE01003469.1:0-26731 GCA_900406425.1 Iberis pinnata
ATTTGATATAAATTAGTAAATTTAATTATAAATTATTTAATTTAATTATAAATTAAACTAAAATATAAAAATAAAAACATTCATAAAATGTAAAATTTGAAAATGTTTACAAAAATCGAAAGTTTGATCGAGAACGACATAAAAAGAAAAAACGACACACTGAGGTGGTGGTGGTGGCGGGTGGCGGCCCGACATCTGGGACATGAAAGTCTCCATTGTCATCCGGAGTTGCTCATCCATCCGACGCTGCATCTCTTCTCGTTGCTCTCTGAGTTGCTCGTTGAGTTGGACGGTGAGGCGAGCTTCTTGCTCCAATTGCACGGCCTCCATCTGAGTCATCTTCTGCTGCATCAACTCCATAGCCGCATCCTTCTGCCGCATCTCCTTCTCCCACATAGAACTCCTCGCTTGAGACGATCCCGGAAACATAAAGACGTCATGTTACCGAGCCCCAATGCGCCCCCCTTTTGTTTCTTCGTAACCTGCAAGAAACAACTAAAAAAAGATGAAGTTAAAACAAACTATTATGTTAAATTTTAATTTAAAAGTATTTATCATATTACATACATGAGACGCTAGATGGTACTGCTCATCGATCGGGACATCCTCGGGTTGGATGGACTCCTGAGTTGCCCGCTCAGAGATCAGTCGGCGTGTGTTAGTGGCAACCTCGCGAACCACCTCATCCTTTATCTGACCCGTCGTCTTATTCGTGTGGATGTCCTCCATAAGCTCGACAAGGCCTGGTCGACGGCCAGTCTCACGCTCCTATTTTATGATTGACAATTAATTAGTATTTATAATTATACCATCTCATCGGCCCGTGTGGCCGCACTCTTGGAACCAGTGTTGGTAGTAGTTATCCCCTTGCCATCTCGGGTGCTCATCCGGTTGTTCCTGTTGGTTTCAGATATCTCCTTGACCTTCTCCAACTCCCAATGTGCAACGAAGCCTGCTAGGAGTTCTTCCGGCATCTTGTTATGCTTCTTCTTCTCAACGTACCAACTATGCTTCCACGCATAGACGTGTGAACTGTACGTCCTGGCAGCTCGTGCATCGAAGCAATTCCGGACCTCGCGAGCCAACTAAGGTAACCAGTTGAACTCTTGCTAAAAAATGAAAACCGATTATGTTAGTACTAACCATTTAAAATTGTCATTTGTTATTAATTCAAGGAAATCTGGATTACTTACCGCAAAGCAGTAAAATCATTAGTCATTGTCGGCGTATGGTAGATCCTCGTACGTAAGATATGCCACCCGTAGAAGTCTGTGCATTATTCGCTTAATGCACTTTGTGATGCCGTTCGTGGTGTGCTGAAACCACATCGTGCCATTACGGGCAGACGGGTGAAGCACCGGCAATCGCTCCCGTCCATGCTGGACCAGGAGATCCTCTATAGACATTCGCATTTGGGATTGCGAATGTCCCTGAGATACATGTGGTGTATCAGGCACCCGAGTAGACGACGGTGACGGGTTCGAAGGTCCTGACGTCTGACCAATCTCATGAAATTGGGCATATGATCTGAAACAATTTAAATTTTAAATTTTGAAATTTATAATAATAATTATAAATTGTATTAATATAATAATAAATTTTTTATTAATATTATTCTAATTTTTATAATTTTAATTAATATAATTCTAATTAATGTTAATTTCATTATATTAAATATTAATTAAAAATTGATAAAATCATACAAAACCTAAACAAATTATTAAACCCTAAACCCTAAAACTAAAAAACACATTTTTCTAAAACACACAACAAAAATCAAATTCATTTCAAACCCTAAATCCTAAACCTTAACAAAACCTAAACAAATAACCAAAATCATACAAAACCTAAAAAAATATCAAACAATTTCATTCCTAAATCAAACAAAACCTAAATCAAAGAAATTCAATTTTTCATAAAATCCCTAAAACTCAACCCTAAACCCTAAAATCAAACAAAACCTAAACCAATTACCAAAATCATACAAAACCTAAACAAATATCAAACTTAATCATTCCTTAATCAAACAAAACCTAAATCAAACAAAATCATTCCAAAATCCACTTTTCTAAAAATTCCTAAAACTCAACCCTAAAGCTAAATCAACACTAAATCTATCTAAAAACATTAAACTAACCTTTGATTTGCAATTTGATTAGTTTTGGGGAGTTGTCTACGCCGGAAATATTCCAAATCGCTGGAAAACCTTCGAAATCGCCGGTTTTAGGTTTTTGGTTTCGGGTGGAAATGGGGAAGAAGAAGTGTCTGTCGAAATTTAATAGTCAAATCCTGACGGATAAGTAACCAAAAATTGAATTTTTACAAAGATTTCAGATTTTTTGGGGTGTTTACGTGGTAATGAACAGTCTTTGCTTACAGATTCCTGTCGGCCAATGGTTCGCTACCGCTAGTACTAGCAACAAGATCAGGTCGTTCGCTAAGACTACTACTAGCTAGCAACAATATCGTGTTCTTCGCCATGCAAATACCAAACCTTATAACTAGGCAAAAAACCATTCATATACAAATGATTCCAAACCATATCTATCTTGACATTATGCGAATTCCGACAAACAGAGCATAGACATAGTAACTTACGACTGCGTTGTGCCCGAGGTTGTCGACATGCTAATTCCATGAATTTCATATCACCGCGCGAATACTCGTCGTTCAAAAGGTTTGTATCTGGATCTATTTTCTCCCGATCCATCCATGATCGAAAATATGGTGGATTAGACATTTTTTTGTAAGCTATATGTTGTTTTTATGTAAGTTGAAATTTGTATGACATAAATAGTATTAAAAGGTTCAATTATAATTGGTTAAAAGAAATTATTTTAAATTTTCTTAAGGGAATTGTGATATAGAACTTATATGAAGAGCTTTAAAGTTTAAGGTTTTGTTGTTTTTAACACATCAATCAATAAAAATGTCCTAGAACGCATAGGGTATATAGTATTTCTTCTCTTTCTTTATTTATTCTTTGTTCGTAAGGTTTCACAACCATAACAATTGATTGCACGATTTTATTATCGACATAGTCGCATATAAAGACAACAGAGAAATAGTTTCTGCATTTTTAAAAGTAAGATACTGAAAAGCTAATTAAACCACTGTGAATGACACTATCACTATAAGTGACTTATTAAATCGCTTATCTTATTCCCCAAAAATAATTTTTAACCTAAATAGTTTATTTCAGTGCAGTATTATATAATCGGGTCATATATGTTATAAATTTATTGTTCTTGATATATGCGAGAATAAAAAATAAAAATCCAATATATGACTCGACTCGATTCGATTATTCTCCAATTAACATATTAAACAATAATATTCAGCTCTTCTTTGTGAGACAGATGCTTTCACCAGAATGGAGTTGTTGAATATTGCATTTGTAATTGAGACTGAGACTGAGACTGAGATTCCACAAAGCTGCTAACAAAAGCTTCTTCTCCCTCATGCAACCCATCTAAATTCTGTCACAGTTTTCACAAAATATTAGTTAGATTATGTATTAACTAAGCTCGATTCAAATACAACCTCTTTCTTTATATAAAGATTAAAAAAAAAATAATAATAAGTGTTGTAAATACCCAAATGTCTTGGTTTTGTTGTTGAGCGAAGGAAGAAGCAATGTTGGGGTTTTCGCAAACTTCGTCGTTTCGTGCAAATCTGCCACGTACTCTTGGTCTGTTGTCCGCCAACGTTTTCCGACATGCATACTTCAATTTTCAAATAATTATAAATTACTATTGTCATTTTTTTATTTTGTTGTCATCATTTTAAATAGTGAAGTTTGATAATGTTCATAACTCATTTAGTTTATGTTTCCAGTTAGTAGATTTCAACTATATTGGATATCATAAAACCAATAAATATATTTGGAAATCCGAGAAAAATCATATGTTATTGAATTAGAAATTTAATTATGTTGTTAAAATAGCGTGATTGATTATTAAAAATTAGTTGAAAAAGGCTATAAAAAACTTTCAAGTTAAAAATACAAAATAACGTTTTTTTTTACATCAAATAACCTTTTATTAAATAAATACTGTTTACAGAGTATCCTCCTTGTAATACAAAATAACGTTTAACTATAAGAGTGACCTTTGTTAAATAATTAATTATTTACTAAGTATACATATAAAGTTTTAATTTATGGATGAAAAATATTCAAAAGGACGGCTAAATTGAAAGTGAAAGAGTATTAATAATATTACCTTAATGGTTTTGGTGAAGTTCCTCTGCGTTCGTTTAGCTCTATACTTTGATATTTTCTCTCTACGTTCCTCGGCACTGTAACGGCCTACTTTCAAATTCTGATCTTCGCCGGAAAACGGAGTCGCTGATAAGCTCTCGACCATTAAAGGACTCGAGTTTGTTCTTTGTCCCGCGAAATCTCTTCTCAGATTCTAAAAAGAAGAAACAAAAAGTTAACTCAAATTTACAGAGGAAAGAGTAGGTGATGATGATGATAATACCTGCAAATCTCCAGTGCTATAGACTCGTCGCATGTGACCGGAGAGAAAAGAATCTTCCGGTGAGTGAAATAAATTCTGATTCTGGAAGTTAGAGGAATCTTCCATAATTGGAACATCAAAAGGAGAAGTAAACACGAGCTGCTCTGTTTTGACTGCGTCAAAGCTTTCGAAACCTGAGAAATTGGGGAAACTGTTTGTGTGTGAGAGATTAAGGGTTTGGAGCTGAGAGATAGGAGGAGAAGAAGAGAGAAGATGAGGAGTCGCAGGAGTGAAATTCTCAAAGAACTGAAGAGATTGATCATCCATTAATGGATTGAGATAAGGATTGTTGCAGAAGAGATCTGTTGCTGTTGTGTCGGAAGAAAACATATCTGGATCAGTACTATGGCAAATTGAAGAAGAAGATGAAGACCCATCGAAGATGTAAAGATCAGAATCCATTTTTAAAACAAAAACACAAACTGTAGTTTCTCAATGAAGAAGGAGAAGAAAACAGAGCAAAACAATTGAATCTTTAGGGTTATGTTCTGTCCTTTTTTGTTTGTCTCTCGAATCGAATTGACCAAATGAAACGGTTACAGAGAACACAAGTGACACTCGTGATCTCTTTTTTGTTGTAAATCACCACAATCCAAAAATGGCAAAAGGAAGATTATAAAAAGTTTCTTAAATGTAAATTTGGACTTATTTCTTCCTAAAAATGGTTTTAGAACCAAGACATGACAGGTCCAGTTTATTTGGTCTGCTGGACGATGTTTATATAGTGGACAAAAAGTGAATTTAAGAGATGCACCCTCGGAATTTTATATGTGTTAGCAAATAGCCCACTTGTTTACATAGTTTTGTTAGTACATAGCCCATATGTGATTTGAGATCCGGTCCCTTCTTGTCCGAAAAATTGGGTATGGAGTGTTTTCGAATTGGATGGATAGGATGGATACCCATATATGCTCAGGATCCACTTGAATACATCAAAGTTTTATCAAAGTACACGTACCTCTATAACAACTTAGTATATTATAAAATGACTATTTTATCTATTTTCAAAAATACCATGAATACTATCCATTTGAAATCATCTCTATACATTTATATAATAGTTATATTTTTATTTGTCAAACCAAAATGCTATTATTAAATAAGGGGTTTATATAGAAGGATGAGTGAGACGGTTAAGAGCCTCTTTTGTTAATCTATTTTTATAATTAATACACGAATCTATTTTTATAATTAATCCGTGTAGACACGCGGATATAACTTTTAACATAATTTTTAAAAATACTTTAATTATATAATATAATTTGTGAATTTATAGTGAGTTTTAAATTTATGATCATCACACTACCTAATTTAATTTGACTTGTTAATCAATAAAAGTTATTTTTAATACATATGTTGTTGTTTTTCCCTTTTATGGTATACACAGAGGTTTAAACTTGTGTACATAAGTTTGAGAAAATTTTGATTGTATAATTTAAATTTGTAAATGTTCAGTGTGTATAAATTTTTTGATCATCAAAATGTATCTAATTAAATATTTAGAAGATATTGTGTGATACTTAAAATGGTGAAAAAGACATTAAAACAAATATAAAAAGAGAATTAAGATTTTTAGAGACATGAGAATAAAGTTTTGATGGCACAATAGTAGACAATTCAGTGCAGACAACATAATAGTTAAGAACATGATAGTTAAGAGATAGATTGTGTGTCTCATTCGCATTCAACAGGAAAAACCACTACACCAAAGAGTTTTAACACAATGCCCATATAATCTTCTACTTTCTTATATGTTAATTTTTAAGCAAAAATGAATAATTTTAAAGAATTGACTTATTTAATTATAGAGCATCTCCTTATCCTCATCAATCAAACTTGAAAATAGTGTCTACCAAAAAAACATTTTAAATTTCGATAATATCCAACTAAGAGCATATCTAAAAACATGTGTGAAAATAGTGTCTGCCAAAAAACAAAACACCAACACTCATGACCTTGAGAGTTAGAAATGACAAAAGCCAAAGACAATAGAAAAACTAATTCACGTAGGTGATCAGCTTATTTTCCATGAATTTGTGATAAAACTCCTCACACTTTCAATATTCATCATTCTCTCACACTGCAATACTTTGCGTGTAGACATAAAAATTAGTTTCTAAAAATTTGATAGATTGCGGGTATTGACCTAGTTAATAAAAAATTTAATAAAAATACATTATAATGTTAGCTACATAAGCAAAGCTCTAAATTATAATTAATGAACATCAATGAACAACATACAAAAGACAAGAGCTTAGTTTTAGCATCAACGTTGAAGAACATTGTCTCTTGAAGTAAACTTGTCTCCATGAAGTGTGATTTTCCAGCAGGCTAGTTGGATAATGAATACAGAGGGCTTCTTGGGTACAACTGTTTCAGATTAATCCAATAACTATGTTAAGAGCCTTGAGTTTATAAGAGATAGATTTTGACTTCTATGGAAAATACATAAAGTGAAAAGCTTTTAAGTTACCTCGAAGTTTATCATCTCTTGTAATTATTCCAAATGTTTCATATGTATCTCGCACCATTATGCCTTGTACACCAATCATTGATTCAATCTTGCACTCAGCAACTATCACAAGTAGAAAAAATTGCTTTGATTAGAAAGAACAAATAACAATATGAATAAAAAGATCTTCCTTGAACATTTCATGGACTTGTAAGCAAGAGCCAAAAGATAGATCCTAGATTCCTAATACTACAGATTTGTGAAAGAACATAGGATTTCCAAACATGAAAGCACCATGCAGATCTACTGAGAGAAGAGTTTGAGTTAACTAAGTCTTCCTATAAAAAGTAGATTGTCTAAGAATTGTAACTAAACTGATTGTGAATGCGACATTATGCACATAATCTAAATTAGTATTTTGGTAATCAGATTGTAGTTGTCACTTACCCGGTCACCTTAATGAGTTTCATCATGTAATTATTCCACATATCATGCATTGGCTTAAATGATTAGAACCTACACTCCAAACACAAGTTGAATCAAATAAAATTATGTTAACAAATACCAAAAATATCAGAGTCATATGAGTCGAACATGCTAAGAAAGATATAACCTTCTTGAACGTGGATAAGCCTCATAAGTAGGACTTCTTCTAGACTCTTTGTGTAAGTAAAAACACAATGTCAGTGACCTAAACATTCCCTTCACGCTTGCGTTCTTATCTGTTAAACTATCTTACCAGTAGATCATGATAAATTGGGTGCCTTCCAACAATTCTTAAAGTTTCTCGTTCTCTATCTCTCTCTATCCTAGACACCTTTCTTCTTTCCTTACGACTTAGCTTCTTCTACATTCTCAAGAAGATTGATTAATTATCATACACAAGGAAGACATGACCTTTATTGACTAACATGAGCCATTCGAACTTACAATTGAATGATCGCCTTTGATGAATTCTTTTTGACTTTTTTTTTATTTAGCTTTCTTGTCCGTATAAACAGGCCATCTATATCTCTTAACACCAAACTATTTTGCAATAGTTTCCATTCCTTTTTCATCACTATCATTACTGTCAAATCCTTCAACATCGTCCTCATCATCATCCTCATCATTATCTTCATCCGCATCCAGTAATTCCTCTTTTCCGTTTTTAGCATAAGGAAATCCAACCTGTGAATATGTACCTTTGTTTCCAGGTGGTTGAGCTGCTTGTGATCTACAAAGTAGATACAAAGAATTAGAATCTAATAACACAAGCTTCTATATAATCATAATCAATACAAAAAACGAAGACTTGAAGACTAAAGTGAAAATGTACCTTGATCCTAAGAAGGGTGCAGCAAGTTTGGATTAGAGTGCTTGATTGACATCTACCAAACCCTTCTCATCAGAAACTGTTGACAATATCAAAGCTTTATTCCACTAAATCTCATCTCGATTTTTTTATTTGAACAACGTTTTTTGATGAATTGTTTTGGTCGAAAATCAAAGAGTAAACAATTTTATCGGACTAGAAAAAGGTTACCGATATCCTCTACGTCAATGCTTTTTAAATCCCGATAACGCTCAAAATTTACAAACTCTTCTACTTCTTCTTCTTCCAACTTTTTATGTGTTTGTATGCTTCTCGAACCAGCCTCACGCACAAAATCCAGAAGAGCATGACCATCAAATCTACATGTACAAGTCGTATATGAACTTCAATATCTAAAACCCGTCATAGAAATCGAGAATCCCTGGAACTAATTCAATACCTATCAATCATAACATCATGCTTCCCATTCCAAGGTATCCTAATACAAATAGAAACAAAAGTTTCCTTTCAACGTCATTAGATAATCAAGCCGAATCAAAAATTCGAAGTAGTGGATATCAAAAGGTAGTCATTACAATCCCTGCTGATCTTCAGTGGCTTGGTAAAGTCCGTCGTCGCGGAATATTCGATAAAGTTAATTTTAAAAGAGAGGCAAAGAGTATGAAAAATATCTTCTTGGTCGTGTGCCAATGACGCCATTCATAT
Source organism: Iberis pinnata (assembly GCA_900406425.1). Taxonomy (NCBI): domain Eukaryota; kingdom Viridiplantae; phylum Streptophyta; class Magnoliopsida; order Brassicales; family Brassicaceae; genus Iberis; species Iberis pinnata. The sequence continues at coordinate 8,996 of OVBE01003469.1, forward strand.
ATCGATGTTTAATCTATTGAATCAGAGGAAGCCTAGGCTAATCTAGTCGGCGTCAAAGGAGGAAAAAAGAAGATTACAATGAGAGAAGATAGGAAATGAACGAAGGGTTTATTCTATGCGTTTTTTCCACTGATGAGCTTTTCTTCATGCGTTTATTTTTTAATGTTGAGGTGTCACAATAAGAGGAGCTTAGGTGCCAAGCCCTTGTGAAATAGAAACCTTTTTTATATAATAGATTTGCATTACCTAGAATAAAAGTAAAGGACACAGAGTTAAACTCTGTGGAAATCTATGGAAAAGGAAAAATAATTATTTTATTTTTTTATTTTATATTGTTATTATAAATACTAAACTCTATGGAAATCTATGGAAAAGGAAAAAATAATTATTTTTATTTTTAATTTTATATTGTTATTATTATTTACGTGTATATAAGATAGATACGAATGCAAACATATAAAGGTAATCATAAAATGGGTATTCAGGGTGATAAAAAAAATATTGGGTATCCAAGAATTTTGTTATATTCATATCCGAATTAGTTTTAAAATTTTGCTTTTCACGATTATATGATCTCAATATCAGTTGCAATATTTTATTAATATATAGTGGTCTACAAAAAAAAAATGTAATTTTACTACTAGAGGAATTTTTTGAAATACCATCAAAAGAAATTCAAATTTCAAAAATACCACACATCTCCAAAAAATCTAAAAATATTACACTCCCAAATGTTCCAAAAATACCACAAAAATTAAAAGTAAATTTTAAAGGATTAGAATTAAAAATTTTGAGTTTGGGTTCACTAATTAAAGTTTAGGGTTTAGTTTTGAAGCGGGTGGGTTTGGTTTTTGAAGTTTTGAGTTTAAATTTGAAGTTTTAAAGGTATTTTAAATATGTGGTATTTTTGGAACAAAAATATTTTTGTGGTATTTTTGAAAAAAATGGTGGTATTTTTAAAACTTTTAAAAGTGTATGATACTTTTGGAATATACATAGTTTTTGGTGGTATTTTTGAGACTATTACTTAAGCAAAACAAATTAATATATCATGGTGGATTATATTCTATATCTAAATATCAATATTAATATTGTTATTTGGTATAGTACGAGGATCCTATGCTTAGTATGTTATACAACCAATTTTTTATGTTTTCGTCTCTTTATTATTATTATTATTTATGAAAATAAACAGAAAGGTTTACAAAATGGAAACACCAAATATATTAAATTCGCAAATTTTGACTAAAATACTGAACACTAAACTTAAAAACATTAAAAATCAAAACTCAAAAACAACTGCGAGATAAAAAAAAAACAACACAACAATAAACATGAGAACATTGACAAACTATAATCAAGTATATTCAAGCCGTCAAACTGATTACACGTTTAGTTTCAACCTTTTATACAGAGTCGTAATTGTCATATTCTAAACCTAAACCTTAACCAAAGTAAATTGATGATATAATAACATTATTAACAATAGAAGATTAGGAAAGTATCCTAACTTTCCTCAATAAACACAACCAAACAAAGATTTAGAACGAAACATGAAAATAACATAATTTTCAGAAGTTGCAAGACAAGAAACCACTCTAGGCATTTAAGCAAATAATACCAACTCCACTAAAAATAAAACTCCAGGAGTACGGTCAAAACAAACACCACACCCAACAATCCACCTAAATATCCATTAACTATCTTTCAGAAGAAGAAACATAAACCATTAAACCGGACAATGACAATCTCGACGCCATGAAGAACGCCAATAGAACTCTAGGAGCGGCGAAGTCGAAACTCGAGAAGAGAAGATCGGTTAAACGCCATAATGAAGCTTCACCAATGCGAATGTATCGATCATACCAACTAGTAAAAAAAAAGAGAAAAGACCTTTTGTAGAGTCGACCAACTTAAGACGACACTGACTGACAATCGAAAACTGCAGAGGAGCATGAACTAACCAAAATAAGAGCCTAGACGCCAACCAAAGAAAAGAGAGGCAAATCAACCTAATAACTTAAAAGCCACATAATCTAACCAAGCATAAACTCTAAAACCTTCATCTAAAACGAGTGAAAGAAAAAACAACTGACCATATTCACAATACTAACACCTTGTATAACTTATCTAGCCTAACTAAACAGATCTTGGAACCTTATAAATAGGGACGAGAAAGACTTACAGAGATAACCACCAAAGACCAGGAAAAACGACCCAAAGGCTCATCCACAGACCGAGCCACCACCAGTCGTTCGCCTAAGACCCAGCCAGGACCTCTGATAACAATAGGAACCAAACTGAGAGGAGAATGGAGCTACAAAGGAGAGAGAGAGCAACTAACCTAGCAGGAACCAAGAACAGAGCAGGGAGAAAGCTATTAACAGTCGATCTAAGGGTTCGACGGCCTTTCCAACAGCTTACAACACTGAGCCTAGTGAAAGCTAGACGCGACCTCCACAACATTGGATCTTGGACTTCACTGGACACACGTGGCCATAACAAACAACAAACAAAGACAACAACGGAGACGAGGGGCAACAATGCCAGCGAGGGCCCGCCACCACCACAGAAGCAAAACAAAAATTAGAGTTTGTTTCAGCTCGAGAAAGAAAATAATATAGAAGAAAAAAAGTCCTGCTTATGTTATAGATTCAACTAGATGATGTATCATGTGGTGCATTTGATAAAGTTAATAACAAAATACAAAAATATTATTGTTTAATTTTTTTTAAAAATATATTGATAGTTTAAATTTAAATTTAATTTATAACATAGTGAAATTAGAATTGTTATAAATTGAAATTTTAATCATTTCAAAGTTAAACTATATTTGATTTTTTATCATGTTAATCAAAGTTAAATTTATTATTAAGTTCACAAATTAAATTAAAATCTGAATATTTAAAAAATAAGAAAGTATTTACTATATATTTTTAATGTTGTGAAGTACATTATTATATATAAATTTTGACAAATATAAAATATTCTAACATTTTGTTATGTTTGGTTTGATTAACTACAAAATTGAATTAACCAAAATAAAATTTTAAATTAGATTCTTATATATAATTATTTTTGCTATTATAATTTCTCATTTTATAGTATATTTATTTTTATTTATATTTCATTATTTATTTTTACATATTTTGTGTGGATTTTTTGTACAAAAAAATATATTATGTATGACCATATTTTGAAATTTTAGTTATGGCATATGAAAAATTTTATTTGTTATTAGTTTTACATGAAATAATTATTAAATTTTATTATAAGTAAAAAAAATATATAAATTAGCAAATATAAAAAAATATAAGCATAATAAAAGGATTTTCAAACTTATTTATTTGAAATAAGTACTATTAAATATATTAATTTAGAGGAAAAAAAACAATAATTATAATAAATATATCAAAATAAACAAAAAAAATCTTAAAAAATTTGGAGGTGTCACATAAGACTTAAAAATAAATAAATAAAGAAAATGTCAAATAATGGTGTAGCCTAAAAATAAAATAAAAATCTTTTAAAATTTATGAATGTGTGTAAGATTTCAATGTTTTTTCTTTATTATAATTAAGATTATTTAACAATTTTTCTAGTATATAATTTCAGGATTCCCGAAGGTCAAATTTTCAACCAATAAGAATATACTTTGCTAATATCTAGATCAACCTTGTCGAGAAGAAAAGTTGTAGTCAAAGTTTCTACTTTTCCATGAAACTTCATTTGATTTTGATATAAGTTTCTTCGACTGAAAGAAGACGAATTGACGACAAGTTTCAGTTTCTGCTCTCTTTTTTTTCTTTTAAACGTTTGCGCGTAAAGTAGATCTGATCCTAATTGATTTTGTTTACCTTTTGTAACAGATTTTGGATTTATGGCTTTTATTTACTGGTTTAGGGCTTTTTGGATTTTGTAGGGGGTTTCGCAATGGCGGGGTCGCAAGCTAAGCTCGAGAAGATGAAACTCCGACAGGATTACCGGAATCTATGGCACTCCGATCTCATCGGCACCGTCACCGCCGATACGCCCTGTAAATCTCACACTCTCTTCTCGTTTTCGAAATTATTTTCCACTTCTGAATGTTTTTTGTTTTTGCAGATTGTTGCTTAGCGTGTCTGTGGTAAGTTACTATTGCTCTTTTCCGCCATTTTCATTGAGCTTCAAATATTTTTTTTTTAATCATTTTGATGTGTAAGCATATATTCATAGTCCAATTAGCTTTGTGGTTGCGATTAATAATCTGATTTCTTTATTAGAATGAGTGAATTAATAAGTGCATTTCTCTGGATCACTCCTATTTGAATGGTTGTTATGTTTTGGAACACTTATGGTATGTTCTTCGTTGCTCTAGTGGACCTTGTGTTTCATACTTGCTTCGGAGAAGAGCACTTTACAATGATATGTCAAGGTATGAAAATCTTATGTATGCGGATATTGTTCTACAGTTATAACTTCTTCCTTTGCTAAGATGATGCGAGTCTTTGTGCAGGTATACTTGCTGTGCTGGATATATGCCTTGTAGTGGAAGGTGTGGAGAAAGCAAATGCCCTCAACTATGTCTTGCCACAGAGGTATATACATCAGTCAATTACACCTTCTGTTTAGGTGAACAAAATGAACATGAACATCACACGATTAGGATATTTCTTGGCCTTTCTTTTTTACGAATCATTTCTTGGCTTGTTGTGTTCTACATGCTCTGCTTTGCTGAGTTTATCTGACTCGGATATTACATTATTTTGGAGAGGTTTATCAAAGAATTGGATGTTATCAATATTTTGGCTTAGACTTGCTTGCATGAGTCACTTTGCTATAATTCAATGGATTAATTGTGATTTTGACGTTTGTTTGAAACAAGTTGCAATTCATATATTTTCAGGTTTTCCTCTGTTTTGGAAACTCTGTGGCCTCTACACGCTTTCTTCTGCAGGATGAATTCAACATCCAGACAACAAAATGCGACAATTGCATAATTGTACTCTCATACTCTTTTTGTATTCTTGTAGTTTGTTTTTACGAGTTTATACAGATTGCATAATAATGCAAATATTTGCAGGGATTTATGTTCTGCCTGAGCCAAGTGGCTTGCATATTCTCAATAGTTGCTTGCCTTGTTGGTAGTGATGAACTTTCTGAGGCTTCTCAGATACTCTCTTGCTGTGCTGATATGGTCTACTGCACGTATGTGTTTACTTCATCTGATTTCTCACTTTTCTCTCTCTATTCTATTAATGCTCATCTCATGTTATTTTCTTGCAGGGTATGCGCGTGTATGCAGGTATCAGCTGAGACTAATCTTAACTTATGATAACTTTATTTTCTTGTGGTATAGATATTAACTTCTGCTTGCAGACACAACACAAGCTTGAAATGGACAAAAGAGATGGAGTGTTTGGATCACAACCAATGGGGGTGCCACCAGCTCAGCAGATGTCTCGCTTTGATCAACCAGTCGGATACCCTCCTGCATCTTACCCACCTCCTGGTTATCCCCATCATTAAGCACCTCAACCAATATCTTCATTTACTGTGTCAAAGTGTTGTTGTTACTCTGGTGTAGGTGTCAAGAACTGTTATATTGTTCAGCTGTTGTGCGCTAAAAGCTTTGGTATCATGTTGTTTTGAGTGTGTTGGTATTTTTCTCCCATTTATCATATGAACCAAAAGTGTACAACTTTATTGTGTTGGGTTTTTTTTTTTCTCTTAAGTTGGCATTCTTGGTACTATGAGTAAGAGTTCCTTCTTTACTCAACCGGTTCAAGTCTGCAGAAGCGAGGTTTTCTTGGTCAATTTTCTCCTAAGCCTTGTAGATTTATAGTATTTAATCTTGGAATAGTTTCATAGCAAGAAGATTGCTAATGAATGTTGTTATACGTAATAGGACTGGAACCCTTCAATATCACGACAAAAAATAGTATATAGGTAACTTTGACAAAAGGATGTAGTATTTTAAGGCTATGGTCGTATTGCAGTCGCTGAGTATTGATATCGACTATGGCTTCAATTAGAATGATCTTGTTTAATAAACTTAATTTACTGATGTAATAATATTAAAAATTACATATAACTATTAAAAATATTATTTTAAATTATCATATATAGTAAATATATTAAATAATTTGATATACTTTATATCATAATTTATTTTTATATTTAAATTATTATCTTTTAATTTTTTAAAATAGAAAAATAAATGAATATAAAGTAGTAATATTAAAATTAATATAAGTATGTATTTATATTCAAAGTTTTATAGATAATAATTAATATAAATTAGTATAATAAGTATTTATTAAAATAAAAATCTATATAATTTTATTTTATAAGTTTTTTGCATATATAACTTATTTATCTTATAATATTTATAAAAGAGAACAATAATAATCATAATAANAGAGAACAATAATAATAATAATAATAATAATAATAATAATAATATAAATAGTAATTTAATATATATATATATATATATATTTTTAAATATGAATCTCAAATCAGAATAAATATGGCTTTATGTTGATATTTAAATAATTTTTATAAATTTTAAAATATAGTAAAAAAATAAGAAGTAATTTAAAATGAATATAAATATATTTTTGAGGTTAACTAATAGATAAAATAATTTTAAAATTTAAATTTATTCATTTTATATTATTTTTATGTTCAATGCTATGGAAATGCTCATTCTAAGAGCATAGAGGTGGAGAGCATTTAGGAGCATAAGTATGTGCTAAATGCTCACCTAAATGTTTTTTTAAGTAATCATGATTGGATGAGTATGGAGCACAATGCGCTCATATATGCTCTACCAATCAAGGCCTATGTTGTTCGTTTTGCATATTTAATTTATTATATTTAACTTACTTAATTTACATAATTTAGTAGTTAATTAATTAAATTAAATTTTATTTTTTATATTTTTTCTTAAAAAATAATTTTATTTTATTTTATTTTATTAATTTGTATTATTTTATATTGAATTTGTTTACTTTATGGTAATTTATTTCAACTTATTTTATCTTAAGCCTTGACAATAATGTTTTATATTTTTACATTACTTATTTATTTAAATTATATAACTAGTTTAAGTTATATAGTTAGTTTAATTTATTTAGCTTTTTTCAGATTAATTTATTTTATTTTAGTTTCTAGAAATATTTTAATTTTAACTTTTTAATTTATATAACTCATTTATTTTATTTTATTTATTTATATAACCAAAAATATTTATTATTTATTTTATTTTATTTTTTGTAAGAAGTTTAGTTTATTTTACTTTTTTAGTTATTTTGTTTGATTATTTTATTATTTAAGTTTAATTTATTTTATGGAAATAACTTTATTTTATTTTTTAATAATTTATATAAATATTTTAGATTATTTAATTTATTTGATTTATTTAATTTTTTAAATTATTTATTTATATTATTATTTGAGAAATACATTTTTGGAGGAGGTCAAATTATTGAGGATATATACAAAGAATGCCATAGGGTTAAAAATTCCGGATGAACAAAAAAAAAATTCACAGGGTTAAAAATGACCGAAAATTACAAAAATGACTAAAAGGTTAAGAGATCGAATCATGAAATTGTCAGTTTGGACGAATTCTTTTTCGGTTAAACCCGGTGAAAACGCGCAGATCTTTCGATGGATCCGGTTTTTATATTATAAGTCTTGAGTTCGATTCCCTGAATTATTGTTTATTTGGAAGACAATACTAATTATATCCGTTTTGTGAAGTCTTGAGTTCGATTCCCTTATATATGCACATTTTTTTTTAAAAAAGTAACGAAACGTTTTAAATTCATATTTTGTAGGTATTATTGTGACCATATATTAGATATTTTCCATATCGAATTTGTTATTAAGATCATTCTACATTCAACTAAAAAGGATATTTCGTAACAAAAATATCTTTAAACCCTAATCGATTATTAGTTTGTTTTACTATATATATATAATATATGGATACTTTCATATGAGTTTACCACATTAAAATTAGATTTCGGCTAATAAGGTTAGTTTTGTGCATATTGATCATTTTGTTTTTTTTTAATTTATATTCAGTGATAGTTTTCGATAATATTTCATGTACACATATTTTTCAATTTTTTGTATATAGACTCCTATTTACAACGTGTCCACCAGTTTTTGACAAAAAAAGGTATCATCATTCAAGAACCAAAGTATATGTTGAAAACGTTTTTGCTATGTATTGTTTTTATTTTGTAAGTACTTATTAATTTAAGCAATTATATAGGAAATGGTAAAGGAAAAGACATTTTAAATGTTGAAAAAGTTCAACATGAACCAAATGTTGTTTAATGCTAAATCAAATGTTGTTTATTGTTAAATCATTTTTGTATTCCAATATTATTACTAACCTTCATATATTTTTTAAATGGTTACTTAGAACAATGATCAATCGCTAATTGACGTCGTCATATGCGAAGATCTTTCACATTATTCTCAAGTGTCTTATATATTAGTTACATTAATTGTTTTGGATTTTAAATTTTCATTGTAATTCATGTGTGATTTTAATTGTTATTATATCTTAATATTGAAGCTTAAAAGAAGACCGATTGTCTCAACCAAACAACTTGAAATTTTATCATAAGTGGAGATGGCTGTCAAGCGTTCAAAAAAAGAATTACATGCCTATTACAAAGGCGTAATTTTTCAAAAGAAGCAATATATGAAAGCTTATGAAAGAGCTAAAGAACTTGAGATTGAAATCACCAAAAGAAAAGGAAAGATTTCTTTGTTGTATTATATGGTCGGTTTCACCGATTTTGATATAACCAAGGAATTGAGTCACCAAAAAAAGAAGAAGGAAATTAGTGAAAATTTACTTAAAGAAATTGTTGTTCCAAATGTCAATTACAACAAGATGGAAGTTCCTAAGATTTAATCTGTTTCCTTAATTTTTAATTTGGTTTTTTTAGTTCAATCATTTTTTGGGTTTTTTTTTATAATTGAATACTTATGTCATTTTAAATGAAATATTATTAATATTAATTAGTTAGTTAATAAGTTAAATCTATAAAATTGGATGTTATTGTGTACATCTAGAACTTATGATCAAGACACGAGATAACATATTTTCTTAAGTTAGTACTATATTGTTGATGATCTTTAGGAATTATAAGATTAGGTATTTATATTTATGAATGAAACATAGATTATAAATCGCAACATATCAATTATCTAATATGAAATATCTTATATTTTATTGTTAACACATTATTTTACTAAACAAATGTTAATTTAGAAGTACAGGATGATTTACAGAAAACATATCTTAACTTTTGGATTAATATTATTATCATTTTAAAAGATTAAATTATTTATTTACGTCGAGTTTACCAGTAAATTGAAACGACGTATTACGTTTTCCAAAATATATTAATGTGATGTTTGACCGGTGCATATGAAATGACGCACATACATAATTTTGAAAGATTTGAATCTAAAGAGATCCTAACTTCAATCTCGAAACAGAATTGATCAGTCTCGAAGCAATGGTTATTACTGGAGATAAGGTAGGTCATCGTGTTTTAATTATGAAAGTTGCTATAACACCCACTGATGCTAGGTTTTCGTTTAAGATGCGTTGAAGATAATTCCATTGTCCGTTGAATTTTTCATGACTATAAACAAAATTCAAGGCCAATCACTAAAGAAAATTGAGATTTACCTACCTAGACAAGTTTTCTCACAAGGACAACTATATGTTGCTTTGTCTAGAGTTACTTCTAAATAAGGTTTGAAGATTTTCATAGTGGATAAAGATGTCAAACCGCAAATGAAGACAATGAATGTTGTATACAAAGAAGTTTTTCATAATCTAGGATAATAATATGTTAAACAATTTACATGCGGTCACAAAGGTAATGTATATGATATTATACATTTATACTTTAAACAATATGTTTAATCTAACATTTAGTTCTTGTGTTAATTTTGAAATAGGTTGCGTAGGTATTTTATTTGAACAAGCAATTGTTCACGGACGTATTGAAGAATAACTGTTGATATTCTTAAACGTTTCAATAGGTGAAAACGTTTTTAAATTTCTTTTAAATTTTGTTTTATTTCAGACTTTGAATTCATGATTAGCTACTATTATCAATATAAAAACATGAATGGTAGTTTTTTTGTTGGTAGTGAATTTTTATTTTTGTGTCAATTTTTTGAATTTAAATACTTTTTAGTGTTAAATATACAAATTTTTATTAAATATACAAAAAAATTTTGAAATCTATATCATAAAAACATATACAATTATTCAATTTACTTTTACAATTAACTTAAAATGTGATTTTAAGATAGAGTTATATATATATATATATATATATATATATATATATATATATATATCATAAAACACATACAATTATTTAATTTACTTTTAAAATCTCTACTTGTTAAAAAAGTTACATCTTTTAATGGTAAATAGTGTCAATTCTTGGAAATATGTAAAAAGTTATGACAACTCAATGAATTGTCATATTTGTATAAGAATGAGTTTTTCAAAGCTCAAGTTAAACCTCATGTAAGTTACGAAACTGAAAATCAAATTCATTCAGTTTTAGTTTGTTTTTCTATAAATAAGTAGGAGTGTCACTTTCATGATTGTAAGCTTCATCAATTAGTTTTTGTGTAAACTTCTTTTAAAAGATCTTTAGAGTTTGTTTTAGATTAACAGAAAATGAGTTCATCCATAACAACCGATGCATCTTGTGTTTCAAGAAGAAGTCCAAGTCCTGAAAGCACACCAAATCCGAAAATCATTCTCAAAGTCATAGATCAATAGGTTATAAAAAAACATTTTTCTACTTAATATTATTTAAAACAATATTTTATATTTTTATAATGTACCAATTTTTGTATAATAATTTTGTTATATAGAGAAACCAAGTTTTATATCGTTTAGGAATTCATACAAGATTGAAGAAACTTCTTACTTCTTATTTTGAAAAGAAAAACATGGAATACAACACTGTTCGGTTCCTTTACGATGGAAAGCGTCTAAACCCTAAAGCAACTCCTGAATCGGTTTTTTACTCTCTTATATCTTTTATATATGTATTTTTGTATATTAATCTCTTAATTAATTATATTTTATGTGTTTCTTTTAGCTATCGATGAAAGAAGGTGATGAAATATATGCGGCACTTGAACAAATTGGTGGTGGTTTCTAAGGATTTTTATTTACCTATGTTTTTAAATTACTAATTATGTATGGCAATGTTGTTATGTTATAATGAATGTGTTAATGTTATTAATCTATAAGTTTTATCCTAATTAATTATGCCCAATCTATACTATTTACAAAACAATTTCACATAATATATGAAAATACAAAACATTTTCATACATCTCATCAACGATTAGAAACAATATATGTTACTTTGTACATATTAATAAGAAAGGTTATTTATATAACGTTTCATGAGAACACTTTTTTAATTAGATTTATGTTGTGCGTTTTGATTTTTTTTTAATAATTTATTGTTCAAATAATTATATTTATAACAAAATAGACACATATGAGGAAAAGTTCAAAGAATTCAAATTAAGAAGTTTCTATAAATACTTATCTATAAATTAATTTTAGCATTATGTTAATTTTCTAAGAAAAAGTAGAAAGATAATTTATATTACCTTCTTTTTGTCGTTAGTTTATTAGCTTTATAAATTCATGATTATTAGTTTCTTAGAACTAACCTATATAAAACCAACATTTCCATGTGTAACAATCTGAATAAAGATAAATTTGACAAATATCACATTCAGTGTTTGAAATTTGTAATTTATTCAACAAATGGTTAAACAATTTTATTGTTAGTATTCTGATTAATTTTTCTTAATTATATTATAAAATTAAGAATAAGAATCATCAGTAAATTCTTTTCGATAAAAAATGCAATCTTTGTTACTAGAATAGATAACCATTAGGCGATTAATTTTAACAACACAAAAATAACTATAAATATATAAAACATATAAAAGAAAACACAACCATCCTAGGTTTCTAACTGTTTAAATATATCTTGAAATCACGTTTTAAGTTAACATCGGGAACAAATGCGTAGAGAACATCGGTATCTGCAATTTTTTTTTCGGCTTCGACTTTTTTAATTTCTTCTTCTAGGTTGAAAGTTTGTTCTATTTTAATCTTTTTAAAAAATAGATAACACACCATCTATCTTAGCAGCTTTTAATTGTTTATTGTATCGTTCTTCTTTGTATTCTGATTGTTGTTGGATGGTTAAGATGGCCGCTCTGTATTGGATTTTGGTTGTGAGTTTTCCTATCCTTATGCCTATAAAGTCTAGATCATCAATCGATTCATCGGTTGATATGAGTTCAATCGTTTCTCCGGGATTCATGTTGTAGGTTAATATGAAATAGAAGGATAATATTTTGGTTTCAATGTTTTTAGAGTGTAGCATTTGGTGTTGTATTAGGTTTAGGTAAGAGGTGGTTATTTATAATGTTACTATATGAGAAATGGTTGTTATGTGTTAAGTTTTATTATTAAAAGATATTGTATTTTATCATCTTAATTTATAAATAAATTATATATATTATAAAAGAGATGGGTTTGGGTTTCCTTCTTTATCTAAATAACACATATCATATCTATTTGTGTAAGAAAACAATAATAATTATACGATATAAGAAAATGGTGACTTTTGAAAGAATCGCATCGGTTCTCAACATATGCATATTTTCAAAGATTTAAATAGACTCTTTACATATTTACAAGACCCTAACCGATGTCAATTCAAAAATTCTCTGAGATGAGTGGTGTATTCCGGCGAATTACGAAACAAGTCTTGATGATTTTTGTTACGGTTTTCAGATGGTTAAAGGAACAGTGCGAGAAAGTAATTGACTGGTGTACTTCGCCGAGATATGAAAAGAGGGGTGGTCTTCCGTTACGGTTTTCAGATGGTTAAATAAATAGTGCAACCGTAGCCGTTTATTTCGTTCACCAAACATAAATTCTATTATCTTATTGCTCTGCGCTCTCCTTTCGACCACAATCGATCGGTGCATATCTTGGAAGAGATCTGTTATGTTCTCAACTCCAAACTCTCTCTAATTAGAATGGAATCACTCTAAAACCCATAATATAAAATAGAAGATACACTTTGATTGATTGTAAATGGAAATACAAAGAGTATAATCCAATTACAAACCCAAATATCTTAAGGATTCAATCCTTAAGATCTTCTCAATTTCTCTACAGAGAAATTGCCCAAAGACTTAAGTCTTACTTCTCACAAAATGCCTAATAGATCCTTACAATTAAGTCTCCTATTTATACTAAAACTCTCTTTCTCTTTGTTCCAAAGCCTCTTTTTCTTCTAGAATATTCTTTTTGGCCTTCTTTTCTTTAAGTATGATTTCACAATCATATCAAGATCCTAACAGTGTGGATTTGGCTCGAGATGGCCTTGAAGACACCTCCGTGCCTACAATGCCACTTTGGGCTCACCCTCCTCATCCATGATGTTTAAGATATGCATCTCTTATTCATACTCAAATTCTGATGTCTCTACGGACGATCCAAACTCGGCTACTCAGCTCTGACATAGAATCGGCTTCCTTTTCATACGGTTTTGTACCAAGTGGTAGCTGTCTATATAGATTATCCCCATACAAATCCATGCAATTATGATTTGATCCATCTTTTCGCGTATCTCTTCTAAAGTGGATCATTGGCGTTATGTTTGAACTGTGTCGGGTAATCTCGAAGAACCTTATCTACTATTACAATTTTTGATTATTTTGGTGAGTTTATCTAATGATTATTGCTAGCATTTATCTTACCCAGTCTCCAAAGATGTCTTGCAATAGATTTCAGTTCAACTTCGGTTGTGTTCTAATGCTAAACAGACTTTAAAGGAGTCTGATACTTATAACATCTTAGAGCATACCCAATGGGAGAACTCTTTATGAGGATTTTAACATTTTTTATTATTATTTATCACTAACTCTATCCAGTAAGAACTCATAAACTCAACTAATTAAATTTACCCTCCATTGGTAGAACTTCTATTGACTTCTTAAAAAAACAAAAAATACTTTGTCTTCTCAATACAACAAATGGAACAAGATTCAATACCAATAACAACCTTAACAATGTATAAATAGAACCGATAGAGTTATGAGAAAAGTTTTTAGTTGATTATCTATCCTCATTTGAACATACAGTATGATCTAACAAAGAGAAAGTGCTCGCTATGGCATCTTTTTTAATGTCCATTGCATAGACGTGACCTCCAGAACCAACCACTTTCAACATTGTTAAAGTATCGTTCCCATTTCCAACGTGACTGCAGCAGATTTTAGATTCAAAGTGATTTTTCTTCTTAGTTCATTCAAGGAAGTGGTTGAACCACCAAAAATGATCTATTATCTCTGCTTTTGTATAAGAACCTTATCTCAAAGTAGAACTAGGTGTATTTTGGTATTTGGGCCGATAGCTCATTTATCTCTTCGTGATGGAATAAAAAAAAATCAACATATTTGAAATACATTTTCTATAGAAAATTGGATTAAGATATAAAATCTTTGTAAAAAAACCCTAAAAACTCTCTTTCTCTCCTCGCTCAAACTTTACGCCGCCGCTGATTCTTGGTGTTGAGCCGGCGGTCGCTGGCACTCATAGCACCGCCGCCGGCTCTAATCTTTCTCTTTTTCCTTACTTTCTCGGTTTCGAGCTTTGGTTCGTGGGGTTTTGGGGAAAGTTGTTTTTCTCTTCAGATCTTGGATCTATGTCGTGAAGGTTTCTGTAGTCTCTGGTCCGCCGGTGTAGGAGACGCCGGTCCCTTCTAGGACAACGGTGCAACCTATGCGACCGTCTCCTCTCTCGATCGGAGAGTTTCTCTGGAGGTTCTGAATCGGCGGATTTTGGTCCCTTCACTTCTTCAGTTTCAAAACGAGGATGGACTATCTCTGGTAGTAGGCGGTTGCGGAGGACCGACCAGTGATCTCTGTTTGGCGTCGGGTCTCTCTGTACCGAGCACAGTTTCGCCGGGATCAGGCCTGTTGCTGCCTCATCAACCCGGGTGGGTATCCTCAATATTTGGACGGAGCAGGTAAGGTTCGTGTGTGTGGGTATGCTTGGTTGAGGCGTTTGTTCCCTGTTTCCTTTGGAACCTGCTCGTGTGTATTTAGCTGCTTGGGTGTGTTTCTTCTGTTAGTTTATGTTTACTTTCGGTTGATATATGCTTCGCCGGTTTGTGTGGTTGTTGTGTCTTATATGTTGGTCTAAGCATGAGCCTCCTCTACTATGTTGGATTTGCTAGTTTTGACATCGGTTTTGGGTGTTGTTAAGTGAGGTGCCCTTTCTCTTGGTTGGATCATCGGGATTCTCAGCGGGTTTCGGTCATTTGCTAATTCTTTTTGAATTAGTGTATTTCGCTTGACGTTGCATCGCTCCTTGCTCCTACATTTAAAGATCAGTCCGAGTTCTTTCATGTGATTGACTTCTCTTTAAGGCTTTCCAAAGATGTTTCTATACGTTCTCGCCAGTCTCGGAGCTTATGTCAGGTCAAGATCTTAGTGTTTTGGCCTTGTTTCCGGGAAGAGTTATCTTGTTCGCTCACCATCGATGTAGTTTTTGATTCGCAATAGGAGGATGTGTTAGCAACTTATGATCTTCGTTTGATCTCTTGCTGGCTTTGGTCGATCAGAGTTTCCGGGTTCTTTCTCGTCTATCTGTCTCTTATCCACCGTCATCTCAAACTTCCTTCTAGTTGTTCGAGCCTTGTTTTTATCAGCCACTGGTTTTGGTCTTAGTCTGTTTCTGTGTTAGTATATTTTGTTTATGTTGGAAGATATTAATGTATATTGTTATGTAAATAATATCTTCTTGTTAAGTTTGTTGCATAGATCAAGGATAGCTTAGATTTGATTCTTTCTGATGTTTATATATGTAACGATGACATTCATAAGAAAATATAAGAAACTATTTTATACTTCAAGGTTTCTTAACATGGTATCAGAGAGGAATTAGGAAAATACAAATTTAATCCTCCTAATTTCGATCCAATTCTTTAAAAATGAGCACCGGTGACAGAAATATTGTGGCATCTTCATCAATAAGACGAACAATTTCGCCGAATGATCTGTCACCATCCGATAATCCAGGTTGTGTAATCTCTCAACCTTTTCTAAAAGGATCCAACTATGATGAATGGGGAGTGAACATTCGACTCGCTCTCATGGCTCGAAAGAAATTCGGGTTTGTAGATGGGTCAATAATACAACCTTCAGATGATAGCGAAGACTTAGAGGACTGGAAGTGTAACAACGCTTTAGTGATATCCTGGATCAAACTTACAATAGATCCAGCAATAAGAACCACTCTTGACACTGTTGATGTGGCTCATGAACTTTGGGAACACATCAAGAAAAGATTTGCCGTGAAAAATGGAGCTAAAATTGGACGTCTCAAAGCCGAATTGGCTTTAGCTCGACAGAATGGAAGGACAATTGAAGTTTACTATGGTGCAATGAATCAACTTTGGAGCACCTTAAGTGATTACCGTTGACCTAAGGCATGTAAGTGTGGATTATGTACCTGTAATTTAAGCGTGGAAATAGCCAAGGAAAAAGAAGAAGATCATGTGTATGACTTTCTTCGTGGCTTAGACGAGTCATACTCACAGTTACGGTCTACAGTAATGTCTCGTGTGCCTTTCCCTTCACTCGATGATGTGTATCTTGCGCTAACACAGGAGGAAGACAGTTGTATTTTCTCTGTGCACACTGAAAATTCCATGTCTGGCATAAGCTTTGCTGTCCAAACAACGCAGAAACATCGAGTTACGGGAGGGGACAGAAACAAAAGCAGCTTGATATACAAGAGCTGTGGCAGGAGCGGTCATGTTGCAGATCAGTGTTTTCGCACAGTAGGATACCCAGCTTGGTGGGGAGATCGGCCAAGAGGCAAAGACTCAACACGGGGAAGCTCTGATTCACAAAACCGAGCTGTCCAAACTCACGCAATGTCTGCGTCTCAGGCTGGTGCATTAACTGGATCTGCATCACAACCTGTTCACTCTGCTAATGCCATACTTAACAACACGGATAGAATGGGGTTAAGTGGCTTGAATGATGCTCAATGGAAGGGACTCATTCAAATGTTAGCTGAACGAAACCTTAATGAATCATCCACACTTTGAGGTAAGTCAGTTTCTGAATCATGGATTTATGATACAAGAGCTACAAACCATATGATCGAATTTATTGGATATTTGGATAATTCAATGAAAACTGATTCAATGCTCATTAAACTACCTGATGGACGATTTAGTGTTCCGAATCAAAGAGGAACAATCACTCTAGGCAAATACTTGAAGTTGAATAATGTTCTATTTGTAGAAGGATTGCAATGCCACTTGATTTCCGTTTCACAGTTGTCAAGAGATAGTAAGTGTGCTTTGCAAATTACTGATCAGTTGTGTGTTGTTCAGGACCGCATTACCAAGACCCTGATTGGAGCGGGTGAACAACACAATGGACTGTATTTTTACAGAGATGTGGAAGCAATAAGCGCAGTGCAGCAATCTGAGTTAAATTCTGGAGCTTTGTGGCACAGGCGATTAGGACACCCATCTTCTTCTGTTATTTCTAAGTTTCCTACTTCTGATTTTAGTAGTGATTTTAATAGCAAGACATGTGAGATTTGTATTCGTTCCA
>OVBE01003470.1:0-19406 GCA_900406425.1 Iberis pinnata
CCTATCTTTGCTACATTGAACTGTTCTCTGCAGTAATATACTAGGATTAAATTCTAGCCCTATCAATATGATAATACTAAGTGTGTATCGCCATTAGGCTTAAGTGGGGGGCTTGCAATTATGTGGGATTCAACTGCCCCTATTATATTTAATGTACTTTCAGCAAGACGTATGGATTGTCATATTAATAAAGATGGTTTTGCTTACTATGTCTCATTTGTTTAAGGTTATCCCGTTCGTGATGAAAGACACATATTATGGGAACAATTACAACGTTTACATGCTTCTCGGTCTGGTCCTTGGCTCCTTTGTGGGGACTTTAACGAGATTTTGAATCCAAATAAAAAACAGGGTGGGAAAAACCGCAGTGTTGCATCTCTCTCTGATTTTCGCCAATTGACCTCAAACTGCCATTTAACTGATCTGCCCTTTGTCGGTAATCATATGATATGGGCTGGACGTCGTCGAGGGTATACGATTGAATGTTTTCTTGATCGCGCAATGGCAAATTAGGAATGGCGTTCCTTATTTCCTTCGGCTCAAACTACCTATCTCGACATGGTCGAGTCTGATCATCGACCTGGCATTATATCATTCACCTCGTCCATTCAAATCATTTCTAAATCATTCATATTTGATTCCCGTTTTTGTGATCTCCCAGAATTTGCATCAATGATTGAGCGAAGTTGGTCGGCCGGCCCATTAGAATCCAATTTTACAGCCCAATTGAGACATTGTCGACATGACATTTATTTATGGAAGTATTCCAAACAGCTTAATGCCACTGTTAATATCAAGAGATTGCGACATCAGATTGATGAAGGAGTTTCCAATATTTCCGTGAGTACATCCCAATTTCAGTCTTTGCGCCTCACTTTAGCTTCCGAATATAGACGTGATGAAGAATTTTGGAGACAAAAATCCAGAAAACTCTGGTTAACTACTGGTGATCGGAACACCCGCTTTTTTCACGCCTTGGTCAAAACACGTCGTTCCCGGAACACCATCTCACTCCTTCATTCTCCCTCGGGTGACATAATAAGAGGTAATGATGCTATCTCGGACGAAGCCAAGCGTTATTTCTTAGATATTTATCGGTTCGCGATCTTTCAGTCCTTCTTAAAGTTAAACCGGTAGTGACTGAAGCTATAAATGTACAGCTCATAAAGCAAGTTACAGAGGCGGAAATATATATGGTTGTATGCAGTATTGGCACATCGAAGGCCCCCGGTCCCGATGGGTTTACAGCATTATTTTTCCAAAAATATTGGACTACTATAAAGACTTCCTTAATCGCTGAAATCCAACACTTCTTCACCACTACTTCTCTGCCTTATGGAGCAAACCATACCAACATTTTCCTAATCCCGAAGATTCCGACCCCACTCACTATGCAAGACTTTCGCCTGATTGGACTGTGCAACGTTTTCTATAAAATCGTTTCCAAAATCTTAGTTGCTCGCTTAAAACCGCTAATGGCTGGATTTGTCTCTGAAAACTAAGCGGCTTACACACTGGGACGTTTCATCACTAATAACGTCTTCCTCGCTCATGAGGCATTTCATGCCCTTAAATCTCAACAGAAGTGTTCTAACGAATACATGGCGGTCAAAACAGACATCAACAAAGCCTACGATAAACTTGAGTGGGATTTACTTGAAGCTATTTTGGAGTGTAAAGGCTTTCACCCGAAATGGATACAATGGATTATGTATTGTGTTCGTTCCGTCTCCTTCTCTGTCCTTATCACCGGCAGTCCCCACCACCACTTCTCACCGGAACGTGGTTTACGTCAGGGAGATCCCCTATCACCTTACTTATTTATTTTGGCCAGTCATGCACTTAGTTCCCTCGTCCTTGATGCTCAACAGAATGGCCATATTCAATGTCTCCGACTCAGTCATAAAGGTCCTCCTATTACTCATCTTTTTTTCGCTGATGATTCCTTATTTTTCATAAAAGCGGACCAGCGCAATGCTGCTCATTTACTCCATATTTTTCGGGCCTATGAACAAAGTTCGGGTCAGGTTATTAATCTTAATAAGTCTACCATTACTTTCGGTTTCTAGAGTGTATGAGCATTCTCGTCGCAACATTCAATCTCTTTTAAGTATTCTGGTCATAGGTGGGGGAGGAAAGTACTTAGGCTTGTACGAACAATTTGCTCGGAAGAAGACAAATATGTTCCAATATATCTCTAACCGCGTCCAACAAAAAATTTCAAGTTGGCAGAATCGATTTCTCTCTCCTGCTGGTAAAGAGACTCTCCTCAAGAGTATTTCATTAGCTATGCCGATATACTCCATGAACTGCTTCCAACTTCCACTTAGTATTTGTGATGATATCAATTCACCGATGTCTCAATTTTTGTGGGGTTCTTCACCTAATAATCGCAAGATGTCTTGGTTCTCATGGAAACGTCTTTCTCATTCCAAACATCTTGGCGGTCTTGGATTTCGAGATTTACATCGGTTTAATCAGGCGCTTTTGGCGAATCAGGTATGGAAACTTTATTCTCGACCTCACTGTCTCCTTTATCAAGTCAAGTCTGGTTATCATGCCTCTGTCCGATTATTCCCTACTCCTAATTTAGATGAGACTCGAATGCTGTTGAATATTGATATTTCAACTCATATTTGGAAATCCAAGCTCCACCCTAAGCTTCAACACTTCCTATGGAGACTAGGTAGCCACTCTCTTGCAACTTGTGAAAATCTTATTCGCCGTCACATACTCGCATCTCAGCTATGCCCTCGTTGTTGTCGATGTTTGGAAACTGATATTCATCTCTTGTACTACTGTCCTTATGCCCTTTCACTTTGGCGATTAGCTGGTTTTAATCCATTGAATATTGATTCAGAAGAGCTCACAGTGTCTTCACTCATTACAAACCTTTTACAGCAATTACAAGCAGAGTTGTGTTATGCTACACTCCTTCCTATTTTTCTGTTGTGGAGACTATGGAAGTCAAGGAACGTTCTTATATTCTAGCGTCACACCATCCCATTCCGGTACTTATATTCTCGAGCTCACACTGACGCTATGGAGTGGCTTCGGCTTTGTCCGGTTTCTTCTGCCCCGTTACTTTCCTCCATTAATCGCTGGCAATCACCTCCGGCTGGTGTCGTCAAATGCAACCTGGATGTTAGTCTGAGAGCGGATGCACCGGTAGCCGGAATGGGATGGGTCATCCGAGACGTCCATGGACAGTTTTTATTTTGCGGTATGGGGAAATTCGAAGGTCGTCCAACGGTCGAAGAAGCTGAGGCAAAATCATTATTATGGTCTATACAATGTGCTTGGTCCCTTAGGTTTCAAAAGGTTCAATTTGAGAATGACAATTTGACAATGATCAGGGAGCTCTCTCACCCTTCTACAAACTTACGTCTTCAATTCCTCATCGAGGAAATTAGAAGTTGAATTTCATTGTTTGAATCTATCTCCTTCCATCATAGCCCTCGAATCACCAACTGTGCGGCTGACATATTAGCTCGGGAAGCCATTTCTTCACCTATTGATTATTGTCTTTTTAGTATTTTTCCTCCTTTTATCTTTGATATTGTGGATAATGAACGTCCTATATGATTGTACTTATGTTATATCAGTAAAGTTTCTTTTGTCGAAAAAAAAGTACTAGTACTCTGGTTTTTTGCTTTGCAAAAAAAAAAAACAAAATGAAATATATTACTTTATAAATAGAAAAATCTCCACAAAACTTGATTGATGAAAAATTAATACTTTAGAAATCAACCTCACTTACAAATATTTTAAAGCACTTACAGATCATTAACTATATTATTTGATTCTTAACATTAAACACATTAACTGATTCTTGTCTTCTTGACATTAAATACACTATTTTGTCTTAACATTAAATATATTTTCTGATTCTTGTCTTGACATTAAATACACTTTATGATTTTTTGTCTTAACATCAAAAGCATTTTAGTGCATCATTAATTAACACGTGACCTCAACTCTACTTTTAAGTTGGGCCACAGATGATTTACATGGGCGTAGAAGGGATTTTTGATAGAAAACAACTTTTCACGTAAATTAAGAAAGGCCCATTATGTAAATTAGTAAAAGAGGAAAGCCCAACATCAAGAATGTTCGTATAAGAGTGGAGGCACGTGTTAATTAATGGTGCTTCGAAGATGTACTTTTAATGTTAAACTCAGAATCAAAAAGCAAAAAGTGAGTGATCTAACTAACAATCAAACAAACAACGCAATGGTTTCGTTTCGGTTCCCTTTCTCGTTTTCTCAGCCACCGCGTGCCACGTCATTCTCCAGATTCTCTTTTTCCTCAGTCGCAGTCGCCGTCACCGTTGGCGCCGCCGCCGCCGCCGCCGCTGGAGCTACAATTGCGGTGACGTCGTCGGAGAATCACAGACATCAGATTCTGGATTGGGTGTTCTCCTCTCAACCTTCGTCTCTGTTACCGTGGGGATCTATAACTTTCGCCGATGTTAACTCCGAACCTGTTGTTGAACCTAAGACCGGTTTCTCGTTTCCGGCTACAATCGGAGATTCCCGGCGATTACTTGGCGTGGGTCTAAGGAAGAAGAGTTTGCTAGGATTGAAGAACATCGACGTTTACGCATTCGGTACTATTCAAACAATTTAGTCTCATTTTACTTGGGAATTGGTAGATTTCTGGAAAAGGCTTATACTAGTTGATGTTGATATGAGTTTGGAATTGGTTTTAGGCATATATGCTGATTGTGATGATGTGAAGAAACTTGTGGGTGAGAAATACACAAATCTTCCAGCTTCTGAGCTTAGAGGAAACAAAACATTCATTGATGATCTCATTGAAGCTGATATTAAGATGACTATAAGGCTACAAATTGTCTACAGCAAACTCAACATCCGTTCCGTGCGCAATGCTTTTCAAGAATCTGTCGGAAACAGACTCAAAAAATTTGGTGGATTGGACAACGATGATTTGCTTCAAAGGTAACTAACACACACAGTCAAGCTTTAGTTATGATTATTTTCTTACACACACTACACTTGTAGCTTCACTAGCCTGTTCAAAGATGAGTACAAGATTCCAAGAAATTCCACAATTGATTTGACACAAGAACCAGGCTATGCCCTCAGTGTATCAAGTAAGAGTCTTTTTATTCCTTCATTTTGGATCTGAGAGTGTCTAATTGTTTGGTTTAACAGTCGAGGGAAACCATGTCGGGAGCGTGAAGAGCAAACTGTTGTGTAGGTCAATCTTAGACTTATACATTGGTGAAGAACCATTTGATAAGAATGCAAGAGAAGATTTTCTAGACAATGTGGCTGCTCTAGCCACTCACAACTAACTCACGAGGTTTAGAAGAAGAATAATAAAATCTAGTTTGTGTTTTTTTTAAGTAA
Organism: Iberis pinnata; assembly: GCA_900406425.1. NCBI lineage: Eukaryota > Viridiplantae > Streptophyta > Magnoliopsida > Brassicales > Brassicaceae > Iberis > Iberis pinnata. The sequence goes on from OVBE01003470.1 coordinate 5,376, forward strand.
TCGGCCTCTATCTTTCTCTCTATGTATACCGAATTAATGTTGAGGACTATTTGAGAAGAAAAAATTGTCTTGAGGGACTGGTTTTGTTAGTCTATATATATATATACGTTAATCATGATGTAATCCATTGAACAATAAACAACCCGAAGTGTTCATTCGCACTTTAGAGAAGCTAGACGCTGCAAAAAATGGTTACTTTATGAAATTACTACTTCAGCTCAGACATGTGACCCGGGCATGAAGTCATGATCGGTGTCACGTTCCTCCTACAAACTGGAGAGTTTCTTTTAGCCGAGCAAGATGCTGAATTCTCTGTGTTGTCCTGTTCGTGTCCAGCTGAAGAAGGAACAGGTGATAATGGCATGATTTTGCTATTGCTTGCCGAAACAGAAGAAGAAGAGCCACCAGATCTCCCCTGTTGTCCTTTAGAAGGTTGTAACTTTGATGGTGCTGCAAAAGAAATCTGAGTCTGTCCACACTGGAACTGCTTCAGGTTTAAGTAATTGCAAGACGTTAGGGATGAGCTTGAATGGTTTCTCCACTGGGATGTCGTTGGCGAAACAGAGTCAGCTTGAGTTGTTTTTCTCCGACCAGATTGCTGCTGCCTCTGCATAAGATGATGGGTAAACACTGAAGAGTCTCCATCTATGGTTGTTGCTGCAGAAGGAGGCCAAGTACCTGAAACAAAGTTGAGGCTTCTCGATGGATTATCAAAAACCAGTGTCTGTCCATTCATCATCACTGGAGGCTTCCCTGAACAGCTTCCACGTCCTGTCTTTGAGTCACTTGCTTGATAGTGTTTCTGGTGAACAAGAGGAGGTGCAGATACGACATGGTAGCCACTTGAAGAGAAATTCAGACTTGCAGAGGCAGAACCACCGGCAAATGACATAGAAAAGTTTTGTGGCTGCATCGGAGCTGTCATGATCTGACCATATGTTCCTCCTTTCTGAATCTGGCTACCCCTTGAATCTGATTTATCTCCAGCATCTTTAGCTTCAGACTTTTGAGGCTGTTGGCGGTGTTGGCTTGGAAGACTATTTAAACTAGCTTGGGGTTGTAGTTGCCTGTGGGATGACGACAAACAGCTTGTTGCCTTTGTCTCCCTCTGGTCTTGACTCTGTTTCTGCGGAAGCTCAGGAGGTTGGAATATCTCCGACGAATAAAAGGACCCATTGATGAAAGGCAATGCTTGACCTCTGATGCATGAAGACAGTTGAAAGGAATATGCATTGTCTGGAAGAAGTGTGAAGTAAGGAGAAGGTTCGCTAGCTGATGAACTTGGATAGTTAATGTTGACAGATGCTGAGTCAACATCCATATTTGGTGCTTTAGAAGGTACCATGACCGGTTGCAAATGATGGTTTGGGGGAAAGATGAAAGCTTGAGCAGGCTGCATTAAGAGAAGAAAATGGATTTATTCAGGGAAAAACAGAAAGTACTTTTGCAGTTCCAACAAAAGTTCACTGCCATAAGCCGGTATACTTGACAAGATTAAAGCCAAGGAAATTAATACCACCATGCTAGTAGATACAGGGGTTCGTTGAGGTTCCTTCTCTCTGGTTAAGACAATATGACCACTTTCAGAGCCTCTATCCTTAGGTGCCTGAGAGTTTAATCTGAGAATAGAAGAGTTTCCTTGCGAGGATGGAATTCCAACGGCTGGCCTCAAGTCACCACTTTTCTGATTAACAGAAGCTTTGTTTGGTTGAGAAAGATGGTTTGTTTTGAGAAAGATCTGATGTAGCTGAATGGTCTGGGCAATGAAAAAGTGTGTGGCACACTTTTTAGGCCTAGGCTGAGAAGCAGAAAATGGATCCCCCTACATTTGTTAAGAAATTATGGTCCAAACCAGTAAAAGAAACTATGATCAACAACATATACCTGCACTAATGTAGATGATCCATTGTTCCCATCCTCAAGTTTACCGTTGTGGAACCCGGGTACATAACTGCCAGTGTTTTTTTATTCTTTTAAAGGTCTGACCATTGTGTTAGCACAAGACAACATAAGAGAGATGAGGGCTTTCAGAACTCACCTCGTACTCAGAGGGCAGCTGCCTAGAGTTACTGTCGAAGGTAAGATTGAGCTAAGTTGAGCTGAAATCAAATAAACATTATTCAGACAAGGTACCTCAGAAAAATCATCCACTTTAGAAGCCAAAACTTGCATGGTGATTACCAGACTCAGCCTGCTGAGATTGGCTCAGACTCTCTAGATCAAGATTCACACATTTGCGTTTTGCTCCATTGAGCTCTTCTGAAGTCATATCATTCTTAACAATTAACTTCTCTTGGCACTTTATGGAACCATCTTGCTGCACTAAGCAAAACAGAAACAATATTTTATTATAAATCACAAAGTGGGAAGGAACACGCTTAACAGCACATCTTATTAAATCAAATACTTGCCTTGCAGTCATCTTTAGTAACAATAGAATCAGAAAGCAGAAGAGAAACTCTCTCTGGTGAGGGAGGAGGAACCTAGTAACATAGAAATGATCTTTTTAGTACATTTGCAAACCTTCAGTAGCTAAAATGTTAACAAATAGGATTTCTCACCATCAAATTAATCTCCAACTGTGGATCCTCTGATACTCTGCAAACGTCAAAACATGGATTAAAAGAAGAAAGATGAATCGAACAAAACACAAGATATCTAATAGTATACCCTTTTGAGTCCAATTTGATGGGTCTTTCTTGCTCTTCTTCTTTCTTCTTCTTCCCAATATCGGAAACTACTGAATTTATGGGGTTGTCTTCTCTCTTGGAGCTATGAGGTTGTTTCTTCATTCCAGATAGAACCTCTGCTATTTCTATCTCTAAATCTTCCTCAATCGTAACGGTGGATTTCGGTGCCTTTGGTATCAGGGATTTGGATCCGATTACATGCTAAGAACATCAGAAATGAATGGAATCAAATATTTTAAAAAATCGACCAAAACATTTTTGTGGATTAAATAGTGAACGGACCGGACCTTTTTTTGTTTGACAGAAAGAGATGAAGAAGAAGGTGAAGCAGCTTCGAAGCTGTAGCTCCCCGGAGAAGCTGGGCAGTTATGTGACCTCTTTATACATGCTGCAAAAAGGATCTAAAGTCTTACGAAGAGATCTCCAATTTCAAAGCTCAATAAACAAGGATCAAACCTGAGCGAGCCTTTCTTGGGACAGATACGCCGATTATTTCATCGGCGGCGATATTCAAAAACCTCGCATGACTGGGTATACATTCATCGGAGCTATCTTCTTCTACAGCTCTCTCATTCCTAGGCGCGAATCTCTTGCTTCTTCTCTTCTTGCTCCGATTCAGCGATTCCGCATCTCGATTTTTCTTCTCCATCACCACCTTCTGATGCTTCTGTCTACGACTACGACCATTATCTAACACGCAGGAAAAACCCATCAGAAATCGGAAGATAATGAGAAATAACGATGAGAGATGGAAGCAAAACCTGAGTAACTTTGTCTCCGTTTTGGTACTCCATTTGAAGCAGCCATGGTTGTTGTTGTTGATGATCTTCGAGCTTCACCGTATTGATCCATTCATGCAAGCTACACCAACGAACCTCTCATGAACTGAGACTGAGAGTATAATCTGTCACTCCGTCTCCGTCAACGGTGCTCTCATTCTTCTCCTATATTCTCTGCACTTCCCTAAAAGAGCAGACTGCAAAGCCATGAGACGGTTCAGATCTTCATATGACGATAATTTCTCAATCCTAGCCGTTGGATCATGCTATGAATTGTACGGTTACGATCTTCAGATGCCAGCATGGCAGATACGTCACTTTCTGTTGGAATAAAATAAAGCCACTACTTAAACTTTATCGTTATAATATTCTTACCTCGTTTTTTACTTTTATATTAAGTCCATCATATGTAATTAAAATATTATGTAATTAAAATATTATAATATGCGAATGTATTTAATATTATTTCACACCATGATCATATTAAAAAAGTCCATATTGCCTAAGTGCACATTATAAAAGATGGACGGCTTTGACTGTTTGTACATGTTAGAATAATCTAATTCAAACGTAATTTTCTTCGTGTTCTTTTTTGTTACCAATAAAATTAGTTTTAAATACTTTAGAGTGTTTTGACCCTACGATTTTATATAGACTCTACTTTTTTACATCAAAAACAATTTATTAAGATCGCGAAAAAAAATTCTGTGCTGGAGGGAACCAAGTAGATGTTTTCTCATTTATATGGGAAAATAAGATTATTCGACTTTTCGTTGTTTTAGCAACCAAAGATATTGTTTATTTTAGGAGAAAAAGATAAATAAAGAGAGTGAAAGAAGCTCTATAAATATTAAAGTCCTTTATTTCCGCTGCGAATGATGGTCACTCTATTGGTGCTTCAATCAAGTTCTTGCAATATGTACAAAATTTATTTGGTCCAATGAAGTCTCTAACATGCACGACTTGACCCAAAATAATGCAACTAATTTTGTTTGGAGAATAGAAAGACTTTGTCTTCGGGATTGGAGACCCAAGAAAATAACTTTTTCCTGATCGAAAATCACCCACCTGTGACCACTAATGGAATCTCTCAAACATCATGACCCATCGACATGACATCGAGGAATGCTTTGTACCAAAAAGCTACCTTCAAACATTCGATGGTACCAACTAGATATGAAATATGAGATTGATTCATTTCTCCCTGAAACACATTAAACCATGAGTTTGCCTCCTGGGTAGCAACGTCAATAGTATCTTGGGGAAAAATATTTACATTTTCAAAAACCTTGCGGTTTCTGGCCTTCCATATATACCATAAAATCCAAGGGAAGCTTCAGTAGTATTCCTCATTTACTCATAACTCTTTCACTCGCCAAAAAAGGAAGTTAAAATTATAAAATAAAGGGGCGTTTGGAAAGAGATTAGGAGCGGAGGGAATTAAAGAGAGTGCCCAAATTTGTCGGGATGGAAAACATTCAAAGAGAATGTGGTTAATTGATTCTTCTTCTGCCCCGCACCTCGAGCAGGATTTTTCTCGGCCGATATGTCTATGATAAAGCAATTCTCCCGTAGCCAAAAAACCAGAAACACACTGCCAAACAAAGTGTTTTAGCTTCCTAGGGGATTTTATCTTCCATGTTTGTGCCATGAGTGTTGTAACACTCAGTCCCTAAATAGGGTGGACACAAGTATGACGAGAAAAATCTCTTGCGGTCCAATAGCCGGACTTAACAGTATATTTACATATCTTAGTAAAAGACCAACTATAGCCGTCTCTCGAAGATGCCTTAGATGGTCGAATGCCTAAAATTAGAGGAACATCCTTTAAGGAGAAAAAGGATTTCACTTGATCCACTTTCAATTGCTTGGATCCATAATCGATCAAGGAATTCACATAGAATTTTGTATCTCTCACGGAAGACCAGACGCGCGTGTCGAACCCGAACCCTACAGTTCATCGAAGGCCCGAGATAAAAGAGGCTTAGCGGCCATTATACTACGTCAACCATACGACGATCGGTGTGAGGATTAGACTTGAATCATGTTCGAGTATTTAAAGTATCTCCCTCTCAAAACACGACTCAAAAGAGAGTTAGGGAATTTTAGTAATCTCAACAATTTTTTGGCAAACAAAGCGAGGTTGAAATCTTATATCAGATGAAAAATTAGGCCACCTTCCGAGAGGAAAGTACAAACCTTAGCCCATGAAGACCAATGTAAACCTCTACCAGTCCCATTATTGGTCCATCCAAAATTCGTTATAGCGCTGCTAAGCTTGGAGCAAACAGCCTTAGGAAGTAAAAAAACACGACATGACGTATGTCAGAAGGGCTTGGGCTACAGATTTGATAAAGATTTCTTTACCTCCTTTAAAGAGGAATTTTTCAAACCATGAGTTGAATCTACTCTGTAATTGCTCACGAACAAACGTAAAAACTTGTGCCTTCGATCCATGAATATTTTTTGGGAAACCCAAGTAAAATCCCTTTCCCCCTTCTTGAGAAATTATCATGGAATTTTTTTATTATGATCTTTGTGTGATAGGGAACATCAGAGCTGAACATGATAGAGGATTTGGAAAAGTTTATTTGTTGTCTCTATGCCTCGTCATAGCGGTGGATAATCTCCATGAGAGACTTACTCTGTTGTGTGTCAGTTTTGCAAAAGAATAGGCTATCATCCGCAAAGAGTAAATGGGATATCAGAGGGCTTGATCTTGAAATTTTCATGCATTTGATACTACCACTCAGCATCCTTAAGTTGAGAAATAAGTGCTTCTGTGCAAAGGATAAATAAGTATGGAGATATTGGATCATCTTGTCTAATCCCTCTTTTCGGTTTAATGAACCCTCAGGGTAAACCATTAAGAAGGATTCGATAAGAAACAGAGGTGATGCATTGCATGATCCACTCAATCCAGCGAGGAGTAAAGCCTAATTTTTCCATAACTGCGCATAGGAAATTCCATTCCACCCTATCGTAAGCTTTACTCATATATGTTTTTACCGCCATCAAATTTTTCCTACATGCTGGATTCGACCGAAGGGCATGAAAATTCTCTTGGGCTATAAGGATGTTATCAGTAATTAGTCTACCCGCAACGAATGCAGAGAGAGTCTCCGAAATAAGTTCGGGTAGGATACCCTTCAGCCTATGATTGAGAATCTTGGAGATGTCCTTATAACCCATATTTCATAGGCTAATTGGTCTGAATTCCTTCATTTCTCTTGGCCTACCATTCTTCAGAATAAGACAAATATTTATCTCGTTTAAGGACTCCTCGAAAGATCCTGAGACATAGAATTGTTGGACCTCATTGATCAAGCTTGGTCCCACTACATCCCATAATCTTAGGTAAAAAAGGATGGTCATTCCAAATGGTCCTAAAGATTTATCGCATTTTAGCGAGAACAAAGCCTTTTTATTTCCTCGGCTGAGGAAGTCTTTGTGAGCCTCTCATTAATGACCTTTGTGATTCTCACATGAGTATCTCTTAATACTTTGAGACAATTAATCGACTAATATAAAGAGAATAAGTCTTTAAAATAGTCTACTGCCACTCTCTCAGGGCCTCTCTCATTATCGATCCAATTACATTCCTTATCAAGGAGACATATCATCCTATTACGGGCTCTTCTTTGCTTTGTCGATGCTAGATATAATTTTGTGTTCTTGTCCCCCTCTTGGAGCAAGGTCACACGATTTTTTTGTTTCCAAAATAATTCTTCCTCACTGTAGGCTTTGCAAAGCTTGTATTTTAGTTCTCGAAAAATCTTGGGAGAGATATCTTATGAATTTTGAGCTTCCTCAATTTTATTTTGAAGTTCTCCAATAAGCTTTTATGAATTAGAATTAGTGCATTTTTCCATAAAGAGATTGCTCGTCTACATGAATGTAGTGTGCGAGAAAAGGATAAGCCATTTTGGGGGGATTGGTTCCCCCATCATCTAGGATAGCTTCATGAAGACCCGGTTTTCCTAACTATTGTTTATCAAAAAGGAAGCTCTTGGGGAATTTATGGGTACCTGACTGAACTGAAGCTAAAATTGGTCTATGATCTAATGCTCATAACTTTAAATACTCCACTTGAGTGTGGGAAATAAACTGTGCCAATCTTCATTCCTCATAGCTCAATCAAGTTGACACTTTATAAGACCATTTCTTTGTCGACCAACCCACGATAATGGGTTACCTCAGAATGGGAAATCAATCATTCTACAATTATGAATCATGGTTTTAAATAGGAGGAAAAAAACTTTGGATCTTCACTTTACCCCATGCTTTTCGTGATTACCTATAATTTCATTAAAATATCCAATGATGAGCCAAGCCCAAGATCTAGAGATTGCGATCCGAATGAGCCTTTCCCATATATATTCTCGGTGTTTTACCACTGGATCACTATAATCAAAAGTAATATAAACTCGGTTTTCATCAATAATTGTCTCAATATCAATTATGTGATCATTAGACAAAAAAATAATAACCAAAAAATCTTTCGCATACAAAAGAGCTAATCATCCACTCTTTCCTGTAGGATCTACAGAATGGAGGTTATCAAAACCTAAATCTACTTGTAGTGATTGCATAAATTATCTATCATTCTTGGTCTCGAAAAGAAACATAAAAACTAGAAAATAAAAACATCATAATTCTACCAGTCGACGAGATGTAAGTCTCGCTCCTGCCCCTTGACAATTCCATGCTATGATTCTCATGGAGGGGGTTTGGGTGGGTTCTGGGACCCCACCAAAACTACAATTGTTTCATTTCCACTTGAAGTCTTGCTTGTTGTCTTACTTTTTTCTCTTTGGACCACTCTTGCCGAAGGGAGATTGTTGACTGGATGTTGCGTTCTAGGTTTCAACAAACCTGATACACTCGTTTTGTTTGGTGACTTTCTTCCTTGAAAATTTTTTAGTTTCTTGGAAGCTGCCACATGAGAAACCCTCAGGCTCTTAGGAACTTTTCTCTTTGATTCCAACTTATTGCTTGAGGTTGGGATGATATGTGCGCAACAGGGGCCACGACTTCGAGAGGCTTCTCCAGTTGGGCCAAATGTGATTGTGAAGAGAGTTTGCTATTCAGTGTACGAGATATTCCATTTTGAAGCTTTTGCCTCTGATGCTCATAAGTCATCGGGTTAGAGATTGTTTTTTAGCACTTTCTTGGGCAGCTAAACATTCTTCATGTTCTTCTCTAAGGAGATCATCATTTTCAAGAAGACAAGTCTCACGGAGTTCTCTGTCTGTTTCCAGTAATAGGCACCCATCCTCTTTAGTGAATTCCATCTCGTCATCAATAGCTAAATCCTCCCAATCTTCCGGGATTGCTTTTGAGTTGTGTGGATTTGACCAATTCTCAACCGTTTCATTATCTAATACCTGCAGAGGGATCAAAGGGGAAGAAAATTTTGGGAGAGAGGTCTCCATCGGTTGACTTGATTTTCTTTTATCTATGATATTATTTGGAGGGCCATGATTCAATGTTGTAGAAAACAAATTTTCTCAAAGATTAGCAATCTAATCTTTTTTCCAATTATCAAGGCTTGGATCTTTTTGTGACACATGACCCACTTGCTCTTTTTGAGCAGATGATAAAGATGGTCTAGCCTAGTTTTCTTTGTAACAGAGGAGGAGAAATCTTGCGGTCGTAGCGACAAGGGCTACGACGATCTTCTCTTGAGATCCAAGAGCTTAAGCCAAGTGACTCCTCCAGTATGCTTCCTTGAGGAAGGATAATTTTTCACCTAAGAGTATGACTTGTGATTTATAGTTTTATTCTCCATTCTATTCCAAACTGAGGAACGACCTCTCCCTTCTCTTTGATGGTCTATCTTCTACCATTGAAGATTACAACGAACTGGGTGACGAGTAAGGCCTTCCACTCTCGTTGAGGGTCTTTGTGGATTAGGATGGTCTTTTGTCATCTTCCTTATCTTTGAATCTGATTGAGAATGAGGGTCCTCATGGTGAGAAGGAGAAAGTTAATGCTCTCTTTTTTCTTTGTGATATGCAGCCCGAGAATCAACCCCCCTATTTCTACTAGACGAAGCTACCGGAAAATTCTTGCACTCATGTGAAATCAATATACAGAAGATGTTGTATCTAAACAGATTCTCATAAGAGAGAGTTACAGTAACCTCATCACCATTCCAAAAAGCACTTTTTCGTAAACTTGAGAGTTTTGAAGCATCAAGCGAGACCTGGACCTTGTCCCCTTTAGCATATGTTTTCTTTACTTGACCAAGAGTATCTCCAATGTCGTTGAAAGTTTTTTCCACCCAGTACTAAAGTGGAACTCCTTGGACATGTACTAAGAATGTAATTGTACTAAGGAAATCTTCCCTGATAGTTGGTTCCATCTTTCCAGTGAAAATGTCCACTTTCCAAAATGGCATGGCCTTTTTGTAAGAACTTTCAACAGATCTTCCTCTGAATCGAATTCAAAATAAAATCTTTCGTTTCCGAGGTCAGTCCTCTAACTCTACCTTATACGTTCCAAATGCCGGGTCTTAGCATAAAAGCCAGAAGAGCTTCAGTTGTTCTACCTCCAAGGTGAAAAGTTCTTCCTATTAAAGATAGCTTGAATCTTGCCACAAGGATAGAGTTATCAAAACTTGAGATTTTGATTGGTTCATCTTCTTCTTCTAATGTACTATAATAGACTTAGTCCCCGAATGAAAACATAAGCGCGAGACGGTATTGGCGTATTTTGTGTAAAACCGCTTTAAAGTTACCATTCACAATTTTTTACTATCAATATTGTTGAAAAAGAAAAATTTATTAAAATATTAAAGTTTACGTGGCGTTACACATTTATGAAGAATTATTTAAAAACCGCAATTTGACAAATGAAGCACCAAAATGTTGCGTTTTCCATTTTAACACAATTTATTTTATAATAAAAAAATGCATTAATTCTTTTTTTTTTTTTTGCCATCTTAAAATAATAAAACAGTTGATACAAAGGAAACCAAAAACAGGGAGCCCCAGACAGGGGAAACAGAGACAAAACAGAGCTAAACAGATCCAAGAAAGAAAAGCCAAAGAAAAGAGGGATCAGCTCAAGTAATCTCCGAATCAAACATAGAAGAAAGCCAGGAAGGAGCACCAGCCGCTACGTAAGATTGCCAAAGATTACAAGAGATGACACTAGAGGCAATTAAGTGCGCACCTCTGTTTCTGTGTCTTGGATCAAAAACGAAGAAACAATCAGGATGACTTGAAATTAAAGCTAAGATGGCTGATATATTGGATCTTTCTTCCTGCCAGAGATTGACATTAACCATAGCTTTAACCAGTTTAGCCGATTCATAAGCAAAAATGACTTGAGTGAAGTTCAAGTCCAAATTAAAGCAGTAGTGACTGCTCTCCCTACCCATGCCATGACTTGTTTTAAACTACCAAAGCAGACTTGTTCTGCAATAACATCTGCCATAATAGAATTTTGGTGGAACACGGTATTGGGAAGAAGAAAGATCGCCTGGGTGAGTTGGGAGAGATTGTGTCTTAACAAGAACCAAGGTGGTATGAATTTTAAAGACCTGGAATGTTATAATCTAGCCCTTTTTGCTAAACAAAGTTGGAGACTGATTCAACAACCTGCCAGCCTTTGTGCTTTGTTCTTAAAAAGCAAATATTTTCCACTCACCAACTTTCTTGATTCAGATTTGGGTATCAAACCATCATTTGCATGGAGAAACCTTACAAAAGGTAAAGATCTTCTTAAGAAAGGTCTGAGGGTTGGAATTGGAAATGGGAGAAGTGTTATGGTTTGGACATCAAAATGGCTAGATGAAGGTACAAGGTCACCTCTCATCAAGCAAGGACTGATTGGCTTGGATCAAAAAGTCTCAGATTTGATCTCACAATCAACCTCAACATGGGATATGGATAAGCTCAACCACTGGTTCTACAGAGAGGACATTGCAATAATCAAAATGATCAAACCTCGGCTGAACATAGAAGACTTTCCAATATGGAATTACTCTTCTAATGGGCAGGTTACATCTAAATCTGCATATTCTTTAGCTCACTCAGAAAAATATGCAGATTTGATTCAATCCAGTTGCAGTCTACCATCATTGAATCCACTTAAAGAGGCAACCTGGAATCTGAAAGCACCTCCAAAAATCAAAGTATTTATCTGGAAAGCTATTTCTAATGCTCTGCCAATCCAAGACAACATGCAGAAAAGAAAACTACGAGTGCCAAACATCTGTACATTGTGTGGTCAAGAGAATGAAACAATTAACCACTACTTATTTACTTGCCATTATGCAAGACAAATATGGGCTCTCTCCCACCTGCCATTCCCTGCTGAAGGCTACCATTCAACCTCTATCTACTGCAACTTTCATCATGTCTTCCAGGTACTTCAAGATACTTCAATCCCTTGGGCAATCAGAAGAAATTTGCCGGGGGATTTGGAAATCCCCCTAAAGGGATTTCTTATATCAATCCCTTTAGATATAAGAAATTTTCTTATATCTAGTCATCAGTTTAAATTTAAGTTCCAAAATATTATAATATTTTTAACAAACAAATTTATATTCCTAATAGTTTCAAAATAACAAAATTTAGTTATTTTTATAAAATAACTTTAATTCATTTTATCAATTTTACTTTAAATTCCTAAACTAAAACTCTAAATTCTAATCAGTGAATTTAAATTTCAAACTTTTAATTCTATACCTCTAAAATTTAATTTTGTTTCAAATGATTTTTAAAAAAAAATTTCACAAATTAAAATAACTTTAAAATTTTAAATTTAAATAACTAAATCATAGTCCTTCAAATCTAGATCTTAATTTATATTTAGTGAATTCAAACCCAATAATTGAAATTATAAACTCTTAAAATTTTATTTTTTATGTTTGTAATATTTTTGGAAGCAAAATATTTTAATGTTGTTTTTGAAATAATTGAGAGTGGTATTTTGAAACATAAACATTATTCTGCATCGCTAAATTTTATTCACTTTTTAAAAATGATCATGCACCGCTAATTTTATTATAGCAGCAGTTGCCCGGCATCGCTAATTTTTTTTCCCGCTCCGTACTTAATCGTACCGTTCTCTTTTTTTTATTATGTCCCACACCGCTTAATTTGTTACTACATCTTTAAAAGTATATCAATGCTTTTTTATATATATATTTTTTTCTGTCACCTTTTATATATACTTTGGTGCCACTTGACGTACGATAATAGACTTAAAAGTATATCAATGCTTTTGGTTTGTGTAAAGATTAGTAAAATAATTAGTGGTATATAAATATTGTTTTATCATGCAAACAGACATTAAAATACTCATCCCATGAAGCCTACTTATTAAATACTCCATCATGGGTTTAAACCTTTGTGAACAAGATCATTTATTAATAACAAATCTTTTCTTTAATGCTATTAATCATCTAAAAAAGTAGTAGTAGTATTATTTAAATAAAACACTACTATCGATGCATGCATGTCTTTCAAGTTACAAATAAACTAATGGGAATTCGCATTTTTGGGACAATATGAATCGAGATTCATACAAGTGCTTTGCTGTACAAAGAGGGGTCCTTTAATAAAGAAACAAAATCATAAACATAAAGACAAGCTTCAAGTCCCAAAGGCAAGAACCAAACAACAGGTTTTGTCCAAGAAACACAAAAGTTGATGAAAAACTTCCGGATTTTACCATATGGTTGAGTTACACCTTCAACAATTCCTGTGGATTCATATATACAAGACTTGTGGTAAGTAATAGATACTCTACTAGCTTAATGGATTACAGAGCCATTGACACAAATGGCTAGTATAATTAGTAGCTGATACCTTTTCTTTCTGTTTGCAGAGCTCCTCTATCTTCTTCATGTATATATCAATTAGTTTCTGCCATCATTATCAATTACACACAAAAGTTTTGTCAGTCACTATTAACTATCAATATTTCTCTCTTGTGTTGTTTGATTACCTGAATATCACTTGACAAATCCTTCACATTGTCTTCTGATAGCTTCTTCTCCTGCCAAACAATGATCATTGATGCTTGTTTACTTAGAATGACAAACTTGTAGGAATAGCCAAAAAGAAACAATAAAACTTAAAATTCTTTTTTAAACCTTCTCGAGTTTATCATAAGATTTCAAGGCATCTCTCCTTATGTTCCTCAGTGCAACCTATAACATTTCAAATACGAACAAACAAAAAAGAGAAGGGTAAAGATTAAGGAACATGTAGAGTTCAAGTACATCCTTGTGATGATCTAAGTAAGAGAGAGGCAAACAACACTTACCTTTCCCTCTTCAGATTGTTTTGCTACAACTTTTGTTAGTTCCTACAGTAGTCAATCAAAATGTAAGACACTATAGAAAATGCATATTGCACAATTGCTGACCATAAAAGTCCACCAGAGATGATATAGTAGGCTTTGCCAAGAAGTGATACCTTTCTTCTATCAGATGTGAGGGGAGGCAAGGACAATCGAATCACATCTCCATCGTTATTAGGAGTAATTCCAAGATCAGAACTCACAATGGCCTTCTCTATAGCCTTCAAGCTGGAATTGGGATC